>CAJNSZ010000305.1:5119-55081 GCA_905329745.1 Rotaria sp. Silwood2 | reverse complement strand
GACATGGTCGATGAGCAGAAATGATAACAATCATGATAAGAGCTTAGATCAAACCAACAGTCGACACAACGATTGAATACGAGAAATTGGTAATGAAAAATAATTCCGGAAGCACGTCTGTGATTAAAGCCTTTTTAATAGAGTCAGTGCTAATTGCCCGAAAGGAAAAGTATCGAGCATGTAAAATCTCGAAGGGTAAAAATTTTGAAAATCGGAAATCTAGAAAAAAATCTCGAAAATTTAGGAAATATCAAAAATGTAAATTGTAAAAGCAATTTGAGTACTTGTTAGATACATGGCTTATTAATCATGAGTTTGTTGCAGAAGTATAAAAATACAAAAATAAAGAGGATATTTATACATCATTGGCTATTATGTGGTGTTTTATCGCTTTAGCTAAACAGTAAAATTAGCACCAAAGAAACATGACAAGTAGCATGATCATAAGAAAAAATTCAGTACTATTTCAAAAATCACTTCTTCGCTTTCATGTCATTTTGATAAGTAACGGTAAACTTTGAAGATTTTCTTACGAATCAACATCCGCATTTTGAGATCTTGACGATTAGGGCATGAGTGTCAATGTCAAATGTGATTACCGGATGTGAATGAACTAATGGTTCACATTCAGGGTTACTACCATCAAGACCGATACCCAAATTCGTGCATACATGAAACTATGCCCAAACCGGTACTATCACTTGAAGAAATATGACTCATCAGTCAGCGGAACTCCACTGGGACCGTTGTAATGAAAGATGGTTTTCAGCAGAAATATCCTCTTTTTAATTGTTTTACGCACTTTCCAGATTTTGCAGTTCGATATTCTGCATTTCAAGATTTTGCTCATTCACGATGTTTTCTTTTCTGCTTTTCTTATCGAAATTTTTCCTTCAATCTTTTGATTTTCGATCAATAAGCACTCACACTGAATTGGGACGTACTGAGAGTGGGAGTGTGGGCGCGGCAGAAGAGAAGACCAGACTCAGACCTACACCCCACACCCACACACCCTTGTTGATACTTGTTCTGTTCACTTGTCGTAAAAAATCAAATGATATTTCATTAGTTCTCGATTTTATAAAGAAAATCATATTCAACTTTGAAAATTTTGGATACATTGTCAAAAGCTATTCAACCAATTGTCACACTTCTAATATACTTTATGAAGGAAAACAATATTGAAACTTTGATAGATCATAGATATTTTTATACAAAACTTAATCCATTAGAATTACAATATTGGTAATTATATTGAATCAAATCAATGGTATTATAAATTGACTGATGATCATAATGATTCGATTATTTGATCAAACTTTCTAATTTTACAACAAATCCCTTTATTGTTTAACGTCATCTTCTTGTTATTTTATTATGATAGACAATGCAAATATAGATTCATATAGTGTACATTCTAAATAAGATCTGAATGAGATTCACACATTGATATTAATTAACTAAACAATACAATTGCAACTTTATCAAATGAAATGAATAATTTACAAATCGTTGCAAATTTCTGTACATAAGTAATTCAATTTCATTTCAAATATGATTCAAAAACTACGTTGTCTTATGAACTTTTTCAATAATTATATATTTATAAGGAACTTATTGACTTCTGTGCTAATCTTCTTAATATTTTTGAACAAAAACAATGTAAATCGATATTAAAATAAAATGCTAGCTATCTCTATTACACCTGAACTTGTAATATTCGATGAACTGACGATAATTTAAATGAACGAACAAAGAAACAATTATGCAAAATGAACGTAAAACAGTTTCTCTGAATGATACATAATTAGGATCTAAGTTTTAATAAAGTTTCGAAATTCTTCTTTCCATTTATGGTTAAAAAGTCGACAGATATCCAACGTTTCCAGTAACTGCTTTCTCAACACTATTACATATTCAGTTGGCTGAAATTAGTCAAGGTGAGGCAAACAGCTACTGATTGATTGATTCACGGTGCTACTACAAAAATCAGCAATCCAAATATAAGTTGCAACGATACAAATATTGTTTTATATAAAAATGGTATACACACGAAAAGCTTTAGAATTTATAGAGACAATGTTATAGATATAGAATGTGAATCTCAAGTTCACTCACATCCACCTTTATGTAAAGTTCATTTGATACACAGATATATACTCTACGTGTCATCCCATGTTTAGATAAATACATAATATAGCAAAGAAGAATGTTAAACTCGTTGTTAAAGTTCACTTGTGGTGAAAATCTAAGTTTAATGCGTAACATTTCTTTATTTCTATATTACTTACATGCAAGTAAAATCATTTTCATAAATTTTGAAGAAAACTCTGTATTACTTCTTCTGTATATATTCAAGTGGAGAATAAACCATTAATACTGCATTGACATCACTACCTTTTTATGACTACTGAAATCTAATATATTTTATCATTGGATTTTTTCCTTTCTTTATACAGTATGGTTACATATAAAATCTATATCAAAGTCACATTACCTCTTATTTGTCTTCAATTCGAAAACAATCTTATCAAACAGTATAAAATATAACATTCTTTAGTCGTTGACTGTGTCTTCGATCTATACTACAAACTCATCCTCAAAATTATACTACTGAACATTCACCATGCAGCAATTTTTACAATTTTCCCAACAGTTGAACCATGGCATGACCAATAGAAGAAATCATAATTATAGATACCGTGGACGAAAAAACAAACGGAAACGCTTCATAAACTGTATAAAAACTGTACTGAAATATAAAAAGAAAAAGAAAACATTGCTATCAATGCAAAAACCATTATGGTGTATCTCGAGCGTACTCTGCTATCATAAAGCAAGTACATACTGTAGATTAATTTCTTAGTTTTTTCATGATATTAAGGAATTATTGCTCGACAAGAGTGATCAATGATGATTTGTCTTATTTTTTTTTAATGATATTCATAAAGAGTTATAATGATTATGTCTACTCGAGAAGAATATAACAAAGAAACTCAATTACCATTTCATTTGACATGATGTTATTTATGTAAAATTTCGGAAATAAAATATTTTTTTTCAATGAAAATAAAAAGATGAATATACAGACATTTTAATCCAATACATTTCAATATAAATAAAATAATTAATAAAATTAAAAAATACAACTGATTCGCTTCCAATGATTTATAATAGACAGCGACAGTTTACGTTTTCAAGAATCAACACTGATAAAAGACGAATTTCTATTATAGAGTTTTGAGTATGAATTTGATTGCGTGGAATCAGAATTAAGAGAAGATCAGCACGATAATGTTCAACTCATTTACTCACATCAAAAAACAACTCTTACATTAGTCCCGAATTGACATTTTGAAAACTTTGAAAATCTTAATCTGTTGATCAAAATCTGCTAGATATTTTGATCATTCTCAATAATGAGTCTTAAGCAAATAAACTGCTGATTAAGTATAAAAAATTCTATTTGCTTGCGCTCAATTCTAAACTGCTTTTGAATGTTTTAGAGCACTTCATGTCATGCAATAGCTAATTATCGACAAAGAAACAATACAAAACTTGTAGCCTAAGAAAAAAAATTCTTTCACCAACAGAAATCCTCCAGTTTGGTAGTCTCCTCTTGAAACTTCTATGGTGTATATCCCATGTAGGTGTACGCTTCATTTTATTTTTCATGAAAACACAATGAGACAGAAAATGAATTCTTTCATGCAGAAGCAAGATGTATTGTGAGAAATTTTTGTGCGGATAATAACTCAGTAAACAGAATATTGGGATCCATAAGTATTTGTAAAGAAAGTAAACATTCAACTAAAAAATATTAATATTGGCGCCTAGCAAGCATTACTTCATGGAAAGCAGAAAATGCCATACACAGGTATGCTCATTTTTCAACGCACATGGTTTTGAAAATAGAAGACTTTTTGCTTTACGCTGTAAAGTAATATCAGAGGTAAATTTCGTTTTTTATCTCATAAAAAGTTTGGAAATAATTTCAAAGGAACTTCGTCTGAGGTAGACGGTAGAATATAAGATATGCCATCGGTATCGTGTAGGCGTGAATTTGGATTTTGTCTTAACCCAAGCTAACACCTCATTTAAACCCACATTCTTTTTACTTCCTTTCATTCAAGTACAAAGATCAAGATACGAGAGTACCTCCACAAATACGTGCTTGTTTATTGAAGCTTTTTTTTTCGAAATTTACACAAAAATTATCAGAGCACAGTTTTTGAGAAACAAAGTAAGGGGATTCTGTATTTTTCTGAGTAAAAAGAGATTTTGTGAAAATCGAAAAATACAATATTCCTGTATGTATTAAAATCTTGCTTTTCTAAATAAATTGATGGAAAACTGACTGCATTCAATGATATTAGCAATTAATGACCAATGAGTTCGGTACATGTGAAATAGATAATGATCATCATCATGCCAGAATCATCAATATAATAGAATAAGTTTAGTACAAATTTTCTGATAAGGATTTTGAATGTTGGGTTTAATAAACTTACTAATTGACAGTGAAAGCTCTTCATTTGTATGGCATTTGATAAACGACACTTGTGAACTATTTTAGCAATGACAAAGCAAAAGTTGAAAAAAAAAACATGATTTTCATTTCTGGGAAGAAGGAGCGGTTCCTCTTAGATGTATATTTGAGTAAGTATATATTTCAATATAACTTTTTTACCACTCAGAACGATAAAATACAGAGCTGCTGGTGCGCACAATGTTCGGATTTTTCGTTTCGGCTAATATGTCTATATAATATTCGATTTGGTTAATACCACATTGTTTTTACGAACAAAAATGAAGAAATTTTCTTTTCCAAATATCGATTGAGTTGAACTGCTTCAATATAATAGTTCCTTTAGAATCTTCAGACGAAACTCTGAAACTTTTCACTCATTCATTTGTAACTTTTGATTTTCTACTGCCCACTAGTTAATTATTTCAACAGCTACATTTGTTCTATTTTATATCAACAGTTGCAAAATGTTATGCTTATTCTCATAATACATCAATACGAGTTTTACGATGTGAAATGGTCGATATGGAAGTAATAATGAACACCTATATAATGTGCATTTGATATATAAATATTGAGTCTATCTATTACACAATATCTAGATAAGCGTACAGGAAGAAGAAAACAAAAAATGTTAAAGTTATTCTTGCCACCGAGTTGTGAAATTCGAATTTCATCGCCTTCCATTAGACTATTCATTTAACTTTCTAGAAAGTATATTCATTTTCATGAATTTCTAAAAAAACCATGTTTCACTTCCTCTATATTCATTCACATGGAGAACTACTTACCTTTCAATAGACGACAAGGAGACTTATAAGAGATGCATAAAATTACATTATCGTTTATTCTTCTTTACTTCTAAATAATTTCATCAAGCAAGAGAAATCTACTGTTCTGTAATCGTTTTGCTATATCTTGGATCNTTTTGGAATCATTGCCTATACAATTTCTTACTCGCTATTAGAGTATTTATCTTCATTTGATTTTTCTTCTTTTTAGATAATAAAGAAGATATTTTTGCGAGAAACAATATAAACATGTTTTGCTCGGCACTCATCTATTCTCTCGTTTTTGTTAGTATATTCTTCAATACTGAAGGCTGCAACAATGATATAGAGCCTCAACTGAAAAGTTTAATTCGTTGAAGGCTTGCTTGCTCCACCTGCCGTGATTCAAGCCAATGTCTGTCGAAACGGGGCTACTGCGGAACGGGATTCGTTTATTACGGCGATGGTTGTCAAGCAGGTCCATGCACGAGAAATGGTGGCAGCGAAGGCAATCCGGGTAATCTTTTGGACAATAATCTATTTTTCTATGTATTCATTATGATAAACGAATAGGTGTTTTTGAAATTCACAAGACAAACATCGATGGGTTTTGACTGCTTAAAGCATCTAAGAGATCTATGTTCATTTTTAGTAGCTTGATGAAACGAATGATTTAATAAGAAGAAAAGTCAAACTCTCGGTATTTTGACTAAAAGTTCTATTCATTTCCGATCCTTTGATCTGAATATTCATCCAATAAATGAGGCATGAGATTCCCTAGTAGATGCCATGCTTGACTTGACCTAGCTGAGTATTTTAATTTTTTAAAATATGCGATTGAGCCGATTGAAAAATAATCAGTATTTTCCTAAGCCACATTGTGCACTTTTCAAAAAATATTCTGTTTCCTTATTCATTAAAATTGATTTGATTCAAATTTAATACGCATGTCCATGCTATACCAGTTCGAGAAACGCGGCTAAGTCTGACAAGTTTAAACTCTATGATAAACTAGTATATCATATGGATAGGCATTGTGTTTCAAAAGGAATAGCTGTTTAGACAGACGATGTATCAATATATTTTAAAAGATTTGAACAACGTTATTTTCGAAAACTGTTGATTTTTTTTAGTACCAGTGTACTGCATGTTGGAAACAAGAACGTCATAGTCATTCAAGTCAAGTCAAGCATCCCATTCAGTAGAAGATTTCGAGGCGCATCGTTTAGAAAAACATACATATATGAGGGCTGGAATTGAATGAAAAGAACTGTCATTCTAATTATTGAGACGTTTGCCTTCTTTGAAAGATCTGGTGGTTATGTTTTCGACCAGCGTCACTGACTGAGTAGTCTTCATCAATATTACATTATCTTGTGTTGTATAAAATAGAAAGATTCTGCATATACTGAACGTTTATTTTATTTGAGTTTTATCTATGTACAGTCTTTTAGCCATTGGCTAATATGTGTCAATCTTTATCTTAACATTCTGGTTTCATGAAAATTGTAGATTGGGTGTGAGTGAAGAAATGATCCACACTTATACCAGTAACTACACCGCACACCCTAAAGTTAGATCTAAAATTATTTTTAAATACTTCAAAAGCAAAGTACATAAAACAGCTCCGATTTCAATTTATTAAAGATGCCATTCATGTATAGAAAGAACCTTCACAGAAGCAGTTTAAGGTTTATGTCTCTACTAAATTGTGACAACTTTTGAGCCTTTTTCACTAACATCGATTCGTATAAAATATGAACCAATATTGTCTCTGGCATATATTATTATCATCGTTAAAAAAGTGTTGAATAAGAAAATAAAAACAAAACATCAAACGACTTAGCAAACTCGAGTGATTTATCTTAGAATCAGTCTGAATAGAACAGTATGCATTCAATCTTTTCATAAGAATATTTTTTCGAATTAGCTATTTTCATTATACTTGATTGATATATTAAACAAAAATAATCATTTCATTAAACGAGATAAAATAAAGAAAAATAGAGATCAAAGTCTTTCGAACGTACTATTTCAACATTATGACCAAAATTGATGTTCTAAGTTTGCACAAGTGATGCACGTTATATTTCTTGTAAAATTCTTGGTGATACTTATTCAATGTTTGTATTGAACATGAAACTTGCTAAGATAAGGTAGACGTATATTCCAGCTGGAAAGAAATTATTCCACATAGTCGAAATGTCGATTAGTACAGCTAAGTTTGAGAAAATGAGAATATTCATTAATTGAGGATAATTCTTCCGGTTGGGTGTGGGCATGCGGACTTACTTTTAGAGAATGATCAGAATTCTATACAAAAAAGAAATGTTCGACTCAACACTGATTTCTGAATGATGCTAATGATAATAAAATACATAATCGATTAGTTTTTATGATTTGGTCACTCGGTTTTGTGCACATAAAATCCCTAAGCCGTGCTCTCTCTTTAGTACTGTCATTCTCTTTCATTATACTTTCTGTATGTGGCTATTGACTCATATATCAATAGTTCAACATTTTATTTTGTCTTCAATTGATACATCATGGAATCCATTCTCTTGTTCTTCATTTTGATAGAGACTGTGATAGTAAAACCAGTAGTTCTAGGTGTGTCTGTTACAGGCAATGGCATTCATGAGTGATGTGAAGGCCAACTTCGGTCCTATGGTCCATGCTCAGGTACAGTCAGTATCAGACGTGGCTGCAAAACGTCGACGCTCAATTTGGCCCATACTAATATTTCAAAAATATGTACTTCGATCGATTTGTTCTGATCGTATCCTGTCAACAATTTAACGATGATTATCGAAACATCATTCACAGAAAAACAACAAAAATATATGATGCGTCTTGACGTTCATCGTATGAGCGGTGCAATTTCACATATTTATAGACTGATAGACAGAAAAGTAATCGACGTGACAATGATACAAAATCAGCTCATTCAATACTTGGATTCAAACTATCAAGTCATGCTCAAGTTTCAAGGTCCACCAATGTTAACCTACTACGATGTATTTATTGACTATGAAGTTATCAAATCATAAACAGAAAAATGCCTACGCTTTGTTTTTTTATATCTACAGCAATAAATAAAATCTTCACTATTGAACTTGAAAACAACTGCAGTTGAATAAAGACGTCAATAAGAGAAATATGCGAAAGAACGGCTTTTCATGAATTTTTCTTTATCAACGTTGAATACTGCATCTGTCTTTCGAAAAACATCCGACATGCCGATTGCTTAGGTCAACATTTGAAATCATGTGCAACTATGCATAACGACTGACAATGGCTACTTTATTGACATTTTAGTGCTGATTGAAAGTTGCCTTCCTTGACCATAAATGCAACCTTCATTTTGTAGCATTGATGCAATTGAAGGCTTAGCGAAGAAAGGCACTTTGTCAAGATTTAGAGCAACAGCTTGTGATATTCAAATATCAGATCATATTAACCAACAAAATCGTGAACATTATCGATGTTGTTACTTGAAGCAACCTACTGAAGATGATTAGAAGTGTGTGTATATCGATGTAATTCATTTTTTCACCCACACCCTGCCATCCGGTAATTGATAGATTTCATGGTCGGCTTCGACGAATGTGTTGTGTATAATAACTTATCACAGATCCATGGGAAGTTGCTTTGATTTCAACCCACGCAAAAATATTTTTTTCTATCGAAACCAACTCATATCTTACTCAGTTCTCCCCGGTAAATACTTTTTGGCAGTTTCACCAGATCAGATGTCGGATCGATTGTCGATGAGCGATATTTCGTCGCCGAAACATTTCTGATACAAACTCAGACAATGTGATAAAATGATAAGCGATTGATGTGAACTCAAACTTGTGTCTTTGTCTAAAAATCGTCTATCTTTTCAAATATTTCATTTCTCCTTTTTATTCTTTGTTCGATTCGATGAAACAATTCAATTTGTTTGTCTATTCAAATGTTTGTCAACGACATCAATTGTTCATTTGTTTTGCACGGATTATGTGATACGACTGTCTAACCAAAAATGCTCTTTTTTTCGAAGCCATCAACCGACTAAATGCTTCTGTCATCAACTGTCATCAACTGTCTTTCTTTTCCTCGTTTCTGAAATCCAAAAATACTGTCATCTTAGAGTTCATGCAAGAATATGAGTTGAAATTAAATATTTCTTTGAAAGAATTGTGAATACAAATTGCGTTTCTTCTAATTGTATAAAAAAAACGTCTTTTGCTCGCTTGAATATCTACCTTCTGCATTACAGCCACTCAAACCACTTTAAAAATGTATGCAGCTGAGCAACTAAATAAGTGAAATCAAGCAATAACGATTTAATGATTACAAATGCGCAAAAGGTATTACGAGACCGTATTCGCCCATTTTTCACGAAATACTGTGTTTATTTACTTTCAGATTGTGGATATTCAAGACAGGACGATTGTCACTCACCTGTATATAAATTGTGTCATATGCAAGTATCGCATTCATACTTGTTCTTTACAAATGTAGTAATGTGTTCCATCACATTTGTTGTCGTTCTTTCACGTTTACTTTCTCAAGTTTATGCTCAAATTAGTACGTAGAAAAGAAAAAATCAGATTAATATTCTAATAAATGGATTTTTTTGCACAGATGGTGAGGGCATCTGGCTGGTAAAACCCGGAGAATACCCACCTGTAATCGGTCATTTTGATTTCAACAGTGTTGATACGAAATCCTTTGATTTGCCCTCGGTCATACCACAAATAGCAAGAACATTTTTTGTCACTAAATCTATGACGAACGTAGAAGTGCGTGTAAATACACCTGTTAGACTGTGGCTTTGGACAGACTGTGGTGACTCTAAAAGACCATATGTTCTTTTCAAAAATCTAACATGGCATACTCAAGCTGCTACAGGCTGCGAATCGGAGACACTCACCTTTGTTTACTGTCACAGCAATCGAAAACTCTTCGTCCGAACCGATCAAATCACACCAGGTGCTGTCAATTTGGGTCTTTATCTATCTGGATATACCTTTGATTACGTTTGAGAAAGTTTTCATGCATCATTTGAAAATAATTTTATCTCTTCCTTTATTAATAATTAAATAAAAACACGTAATACAATAACTGACGTTTCCAACGTAAAAAACTCTTCTAAAGAGCGAAAAAAAATGCCTAAAATAAAATAAACATAGAATTGTTCATTATTCTTCTTTTTTCTTTCCTTGCATTTCATTTAATACTATAGTACGGACAAGACGGGAAAAAAGTGTGGGTATAACCTTGGGTCTTATCTTCACCCACACCCACACCCAATAGGACAGAATGGAAGCATTAGCAAAGAGAAAGAGGACGCTTGCTAACTGTATGAGAGAAGCACGAAAAACTGTTATCATATTACAATGAAATAATATGGGTGTGGGTACTGATTAAGGGAAGAACTACACCCACATCTTTGTATTGAAGAGTCACTACGTGGTGTTAGATCTCGTCAAAATCAGAAGGGAACGACGTATAAGGATTTTCTCTTATTGATCATATCAATAAGTGACGCATTGCTCATATAACAGCGCTGATCACCATTGAAAAGACTGTAAGCAGTGCTATAGAAATGGTTGGTTCCTGTTCATAAATCAACTTTGGCCACTTATATCTCAAGTACTCGCTTTGGTAAAAGTCATCGTAGTCAAATGAAGCAGAATCGTCCGTAATCAGATGTACAGTTGATAAAAATGTCAAGATCATCTTTCACGTGTAATTGGGTGAAAGATAAAAATAAAGAGCAATTAAAAAATGAGATCCTTTCCAATACTACAACATTTTGCCGCTAATACTCATCAACTACAGTTCCACTCACTTTGTGCTGGATGATTACTGTGAATATTTTCGATTCACAAATTTCGAGTGAGTTCAAAGTCGAAAAACCGAGACTAGTTAAACCTAAAGAAAAGTATATTAGTTGAAATTTTTTTAATTGTAGTCCAATTACAATGCCAAACTGCAATTAAAACGCTGAATTACGAATATGTGAAAACATGAAGACATTTTAAAAAATGCGTTTGAAAGTCATCCTCACACGATTTTAAAATTTACATCCACTAAAGAGATTAGATAATTCTCTGGAAAACGTACCACGTGTACAATGATCATCTATAATTCGCCTGATATTTTTAATATTTGTAGAGCTCGGTGAACTGATCATTTTGGTGCCAATATATTAGGGACAAGTCCATACTTTACATGAGAATACTTTAAAATGTGCTCGGTGGAGTTTCGAACGAAGACATCAAATTCAACTACCAAAAAGCACAAGATTTATTCATCTATGGATCGCTTCGTAATAATTGATTTTGCCATTTCGTTCTCGACAATTGTTTCAGTCGAGATAACACCAGCAAATTTATTACGTTTGGACCTATGCATTTTTTACAATAGTAGCGATATTGGAAACAGCGAAAGCACAACGCAGTGGAATCATAAGTAAAATGAATTCATTGTGATTCACATTTTAATCTTGTAGGGATTATGCTGAAAGTTTTTGTACTGCAAGCGAAAGAACAACCTAACGCGCACTTCTCGAATCTAATCAGCCTCGTTAAACAGCTTCACCGCTGTGTTCGAAATCTTCGAGCTTTTTTCACATCGTTTCGTGTACTTGTTTAACTTCATTTCATTTACATTCTCTAAATGAGAGAAAAACATCGTCCTCACATTCGAGTTTTCACCAATTGTTTCTCCTTAATGAAATAATGTTCCTTCTATTCTACTGGCATTTTTATTTGTTAGACTTCGATCGAAGCAGCAATTCTTTTTCTTCTTTAATTTACTCGTCAGAAGAAATAGGTAATTCATCATCATGAAGAAAGTAGTCTACGAATTTCTTTTATGAATCTCGATATTCACATACAAACATTATCATATGACTTGCATACTATTCAAATTAAGGGTGAAGGGTGTGGGTATAACTTCGGGTCTTGTCTTCACCTATGCTCATTCCCACCCCTACCCAGCCACAGTCACACCCATCCCATCCACACTCACACCCACACGCACACTTGCACAACCCACACCCACTCACACGCGTTCGACAGAGTACACTGTAATTTTTTTTAATTGCTATTTTGTAGAAAATCCATTTATTATTAAGCTAAAGCTTTTGCAAACTTCTATTATTCATTGGTGAAATTGCAAACTTTTATAAAATGCTTGATTTTTGTAAATACTTGAAATTCGATTTGATTTCCTGCTGAAAATCGAAACTTGAATATTAACAATTTATTTTCAAGAAAGTAGAAATTCATCTCCGAAACCGTGTGGGCTTTCCGAAAATAACAGTGTAGATTATATCGCGAAAAAAGTGCAATTGTGAAGAATCTTTTCATGGTGCCTTTATGATGAATAATGGAGTGTGTAGATTGGAAAGAGAGAGAGAACAGTATATTTTGTTGCATTTTGTTCTTTCTGCTTTTTTTTCTTGTGTTATTTCAATTATAATATTTTTGTTTAGAACAGGGATCGAGATTAGAAGAAATAACCAGTGAGAGGTCTAACATTGTTCTGTATCAGTTCAGAGTCTGCAGAAAAAAGAAGGAGCAAAATAGCTTGCTTGGCTTATCAGGATTTATGGCGTGGTAAATCGCAGCTGTTGCGTCAGGTTGTCAACGTCGGCAGGAGTCATGTCGGGGGTACACGTATATTTTGATGCATCTGGCCTATGAGCTCTAGGGTTCAGTTCACTGACACCATGTCTATAGTCGTTCAGAAGGTTTTTGTAGTAGCGTAAGAGATTTTCCATCACTCGAGCAGCCAATATGTTCCCGAAAGTTTCATCATCATCGATGCTAATGTTGAAAAGAAAGGGTGAGTAAGTATCATCAGACAACATGACTTCAGAAGTTGCAACTAATTGGTTCACTTGTTCCCGAATAACATTTTGAACGTTTGCGTTGAACTCAAGTCGTTGGATAGCGTCATAATTTGGAAGCAATTGACCAACTAGATTTATCAGAGTCGTATTGTTTATAGTATCATTAGGAGCCGGCACAGCTACTACTAATCGTTCCCGGAACATGTTTAACAGTGCGTCAATGAAGTCAAAGATTGCCCGCCGTTCACCAAGGTTGATGAAGGCCATACGGCGTTGTCGCAGTTCATCGACTCCCCGTAGATACATAGACTCCAGACGCTCTCTAATGTTAGTGATCAAACGGTTAAGAATCGCCTGATTCATACTAAGCGTGACTTCTGGTGCTCCAGCCATAACTTTGCCGTTTGAATTAAAAAGTTTCAAAAAACACTTCGTGTGCAATATTTAATTGCGTTGCTCGAGTTCTTCTAGATATCAATCAACGACAAGTCAGAACTCTTACACAACCTTAAATACACACTGACACATGATCAAGCGACGGAATAGTTTTTTTTTCTTTTGCCAACATCCAATAAGCTATGCGTCATATTGCATGCTACTCTGGTTAAATTTGCTTCACACGATGGCAAACACATTGCTTCCAAGTTTCTTTTATTTTCAAAAGAATCGTTTATGACGAATACACAATCGTCGTGCTTGTTGTGCAATCTCTCTTATTGAATCTGTATTCGCGTTCGTACGTTGCAGTTGCTCTGTCCAAAGCAACTTAGTCGGAAGCATAAAAATGTCTCTGACCAGGAGGTTGTGCGTATGGGCGCCGGTGTGGGTGTAAATCAAACGAAAACAGATCAACCTATTTCTTAACGAAAAGACTAATCTATCTGCTGTTCTCAGGGTGTGAGGTGTGGGTTGTGCGTGTAGGTGTTGGTGTGAAGTGTGAGTGTGGGTATGGGTGTGGTTGTAGTGGAAATAAGGCACACCCACATCCACATCTATTCTCTCATTAACTTTTTTTTAATAGAATTTCTCAAAAATATTCTCTTAGAAGTGAAGACCGGTGAGAATTATTAAGAAAATCTATAATGATCTTTTGAATTTTATCTCTGAATAATTCATTGAATATTTTCATGTCGATTTTATTTTAAAAAATCAAATGAAAATTTCTTTAGCTAAAACTAATGATAAATATGAATAAAATCGATCAAAATGATCAAGTTTCTCTTCCTTCAATTTGATCAACTCGGTCAAAGTTTTCAATTGTTCTTGTTGATCAATTGAGATTGAAATCAAATCCGAACATAAAATATCTTCTTATATTTGATATTCTTCAAAATTATTCACTATGGAAATTCTTTCACGAGAAAATTTATCAAATCTTTCGAATAAATCTTGTCGATCTAGTCTTTATCTTTCATCTTCTTCAATCACATCAAGGAAGTTTCATTAAAAACAAAGAAAAACGAAGAAGAATTTTGATTTTCGAAGAATGAAAAGGTTTTCTTCTGAATTTTCATTGATATTGTTCCATTGCAATAGTGAGAGTATTTTCTCGATTTGAAGAAGATTAATTCAAGAGATCGTTTTCAATTTTATACAAATGTCTCGATCGTTACAACGAAAAACATTTGATGATGTTGATAAAGATGAATCATCTATAAAAAAAAACAACAAAGAAATCAAATCACTTTCATCAATGATACCTCAAATCAATTTTGAAAATACCTCTTATTCTCTTTCTTTCTGTTGATTCAATTGGAAAAATATCAACAGTAAAATAATTGAGACATTAATTTGCTTTTTCTATTGAACTTAGTTTTTGAAATCAAATAAAACAGAAGATTTTTTCGAATTGACCTGATAAGATCGAGCGATTTAAGATAGAACTTCAATTTAATGATGAATAGATTTTTTGTTAGAATAGAAGATCATTCGATTCTAAACCAGAAAAACTTTTCTCATTGAACAAATGACTTGATTGACAAATTTTTCTTCTCTATTTTTGAAGCAATTCTTCATATTAATCAAATGAAAATTGTTACAATTAACAAAATAAGATCTGAAATCAATGTTCTGTCAGCAATTTGTCTTTGACTGAATTGATTTCGATATAATTCGATATGATTGAATAAATTTTATTAAATGTTCATTAACAATGATTTTGTGATTCTAATTTCTATAGATAAATTGATGAATAAGAACGACGATGTTCATTGATTCGTTCAGCGAATTCACTTTCTTTTATTATTCAGTTCAAATAATTTTGTCACCTAAAATATGTTCACACTACAAATAATCAAATGAACCTTTTCAGTTCATCAACATTTTCATCTGGAATTCGTATTGATCGCAATAATTCAAATAAAATCTTCTTATTGATTTGAAGAAATTTCTTTTCAATATGATTTCCATAGTGATCTATTTAAGAATTAATTGAATCAAACGAAAAAAAAGGAGAAAAATCTCACTTTATTGAGAAGTTTTTCGTCAGTTTTCACTTGTTCGAGTTTAATTCTTTGCAATTGATTTATTTTAGAATGTTTCTAAATAGTTCAAATTCAAGTACTACATCGATTAGCAGCTACTTTTGAAGATTGAGCAACAAATGGTGGACAAAATGTTTCTAATTGAACAAATTTTTGTTAACATATCAACAAAATCTGATCACTACTATTTGATCTCGACTATAATAAAGAGGATCATTAAAGAAAATTTTTTTTTCACTATTCATGATTTTTCTTCGGATCATCTTTAATAAAATCAAATCATTTTCAATTATCTTTTTGTTTAAAATAAAAAAATTCAAGATTGACTCGGGTTTTTTGTGAAACATTCTAAAATTGTATTGATCACAGTGAGAACAAGTTGTGCTGATTGACGAAAAGTTCGAATTCGATCACAATCAATTCTTTAAAAGCATTTTGATATTTTTTGAATAAACTTAACCTAAATCCAATTGAATATCTTCACAAAGACAATCTAAGGGTGTGGGTGTGGGTGTGCGTGTGGGTGGGGTGGGGGTATGGGTGTGTGGGTNGACTCACCAATTTCACAAATCGAATCCACTTTCTTCTCTAGGAAACTTAGCTTTGTCACCAAGAAATTCTCAATTTTTCCGTTTTCGGTTCTCAAATTTAGCTGGAAAGTGGTCCATTCTCTCGAAAACATGCCAAAAAAAAAAATAGAAAATTGTCTGCCCTAAACTTCAAGGCATGTTCGAAGTCCTAAATGTATTTTCTTTTTGTGGAGTAAAATCAAACAGAAAAAAGAAAAACGGACCATGTAAACAGAGAACAAATACTGCCTACTCATCAACGTGTCTAGTTTTTATCGTATTTGTAAGACTTACGAATGGTTCTCAATGCCTTTGATTATGCAACAAAAGATGTTCCGATGATAGGTGTAATTTTTCTTTTGACCGGTGCCCAGGCATGCTCACCCCTAGTTACGCCACTAAGCCAGTACATACAGTAATGAAGATTTTCATTCACTACTAAACAAGATATTCATGAAATAACGAATAGAATTATACATAAAAACTTTTGAAAGATATTGTATTTAATATTTAATATATTTAGTTCTTCCATTATACAAACCATTACTTGCAAGATTCCATCAATTATTATCTGAAGTCGGATCTTCACATACAGCAACAACAGTTAAAAGTACTATTGGTATAATGCATCTCTTAGGTATGGCTATACCATTATCAAATACCCAAACTGATGATACACAAGCACGTATGCTTTATTGATTATTTATTCGACGAACGTTTTTTTTTTTTTTTGTTTAATAATAGTTATTAACAATAGTTGCAAAAATAATTGATGAACATATTGAAAAACTTGCTTCAACTGCAGGTCCAGATACATTTGTTCGTTTATTAACATTAGGTGGAATGTATCCTACACAAATGAAACGATGGATATCACATGCATTTTTAAATTGGAGTCTCAATTTAAATAAAATATTATGGTTTGATACTTATTTAATATTATCATCAGCTAAAAGGTTTTCTTTTTATTAAAGAAAATTAAAAAAAAATTTATTTCAATATACTTTATTTTAATTTTAGACATTTTCGTCCATTAAATGATCTATTTGATTTAGCTGTAATACGATGTAATAATGAACTTGATAAAAATAATATTCTTGTTGATCATGATACTCTTTATATGACATGTGCTTTATATAAATATTCAAAAATAAAATTAAAACTTCGATTAAATAAAAAATTACATATGTGTTTAGATAATTTTGATCCACATGAAATATGTCTTTTATTTCAACATGTTAATCCTGATACATGTAATGATTTGGAATTATTATTACGTATACATCAAAAATTAAAATATATATCATTATCAAGTGATGAATGTAAATAAAAATAAAAGAATGAAAAAAAAAGAAAATATTAGATTTTATTATTTTGATTGTTGTTCTTTTAGATGAAAATGATTTTTGGCCAATGCTTATTGTATTAACTGAACATATAAATAAAAATATTGATTATTATACATCTGAATCAGCTGGTGCTGACTTTATAATGCATCTACGTGCTGAAATTGAACGTACAAAATCACGAGCAAATGAAACATGGTTTATACGTGATCAATATTTAGCAATTTTAACATTCTATTTAAAGTATGCTTTGAGTGGAACTGCTATTCCAAGAAATATTATGATCAATGCTGATGCAATGATAGCTCAAGCAAACTTAAAAGATACTGGTACACTTCTTGCCGGTAAGATAGAAAAAAAATACATAAACCTAATCTATTAACTAAGCAAAGTTATATAAAACAAAAATTGCTGTATTACTGAGATTTGAATTTTTCAAATCATCGAAATGTTATATAATCTTGATAGATAAGAATTTATATTTTCAAAAATCTAAAATTTCAATGGCACTGTGTGTAAAAAAGAATTCTAAAACTTTTTTTATACAAGACAATCTAGTTAAGGCTTTATCTTTCAAGCAAATCATAAAATGAGTTCATATTCTTTCACGAGAGAAGTCTTTCAATTGATTATTCATATTGGAGTCAGTGCTATGTTCATTGTGCAAACTCTAATGAGCAATAAATATATCGAAAACAGTTCAGATTCTTAACTTATTATTGCTGAAATGCTACATTTTTACGGTATTTTTTTAGTCGATTTCGAGTTGAAACTTTGCATAGTGACAGATCTTAACGAGAATAGTTTATTGTGAAAGTTTCAGTTCTTATAATATTCTCCTTTCCTAAAATAAGACTTTAGCATCAGCTAATGTATATGAGTGCACTGTGAATTATTGTAAAAATGCGAAATCTTGGCAGCAATAAACTATGCCCATTAGTCTGTTGTTCGTCATCCTCGCAAATCATATATCCGAATGATAGATTTCTTTCTGAATGCTAGAATGCATATATTCAAATAAATTTATTTAAAGCAATTCACTGATTGTACGAGTCGAGTTGTAATACGAAATTTCTGTTTAAAATCATGCGTATAAAGGTAAATATCCTTTATGTTTCCGATCATTTATAATTTAATTAAATATAAACAATGTATTGGACTTTATTTTCAACATAAAAACAAAGTTCGAAAGCGTATAATTTGACATAAGTAGAACCTAATCTCTTTCTTTAATTCCAATTCCAGTTATAGTTCTATTGTTAAGCTTAAGAAAAAGAAAATATTCATTATTAGGAAAAAGTAGTTTTCTACTTGTAATGTATTACAAAACTCGATTATATAATATTAATTATTTATTTACTTTTGTTTTTAGGATATTATAATGCAGCATCATTAACAACACCCGACGCAGCTAATATGACATTTCAACGTCAAATAAAACAAATTCATGATATAATTGTTCATCATAAAATGGAACATTTATCAAATTTATCAATATATCCATTTAGTCATTTAGTGAATTTTTTAAGTCATATAACATCATCACGTTATAATATTGATACACCAATATTAGAACCATTTTTTGAACGTTTAAATTCATTTGATAATCAAACATTATTAAGTTTACGTGATGTAAATAATTTATCATTATTATTTTCTCATTCAGCACGTTTATATCCATCATTACTTGATTCAATGTGTTCAACATTAATTGATACACAAGCAACATCATTAAGATTAATAGCAACTTTTTTTCGTTGTTTATATAAAATTAATTATAAACCTGAACAAATCAATGATTTATGTTCATTAGCTCGTCATCTTTATGAAAATGGAGATGATATACGTCCAATTGATATGCTATGGTTAGCTATGACAAGTACTGGTTTATTAAATCAATTAGATGAAAAATTATTACATGATATTTTTTCATTATCATTTCTTGGTAGTGTTGATCAAGTATCATTAAAAAAAAATTCTATTCAACTTGGTCAACCATTATTTCGTTTAAATCAAATTGTATGTATTGATCATCCACAATTAAACATTCCTTGGTTTAATGATCGATTTGGATTAGAAAGTGCTTTACCAGGTAATATACTAGATACTGGGATATCTTTTTGTAACAGTCAATGTTAAAATTCTCAGATGAATTTGTATTTTGAAGTTGTGTATTAAAACGAGGGATGTAAAGGTAACGGTGCTCTGATCTTACGATCAGCTTTGCATTGGTCTAAACACATATATATATAGCCTGATGATGACCCTAGACGGTTTTCGATTGAGAAGACTATTTCAAGAAAACATCTAAATTTTATAAAAAAAAGGATTAAAGATTTCGAGAAAGGCTTAAGTCTCACGATTTAGTCATGCTTTATAATTCGAAATAAATTTAAGACCATCCTAGACTAATCCCCCCCCCCCCCCAGAATAAAAAGGCATGGCCTTCTATTATGTCCCAGTGTATCGGTCTTTTTTTGGTGGCGTTATATTATGTCTTGGCGGAATTTTTTTCACATTTTTCCTTGAAATTGGTATGGCGTTATATTATGTCCAGAGAATCAAACGCTCCGGGGTGGCCTTCTATTCCGGGTGCCTTTCTATTATAGGGTGGCGTTCAATTTGGGGGGGGGGTTAGTGATCATTGTCACCGTCACATTCCTAATTACAACTAGACAAATATTATTTTAGTACGATTTTTTTTTCTGTCTTATATAAATTTCTAAGTATCTTCTATTTACTGGACATATCTCAAAAATCAATAAATAATTATAAAAGTCGAAAGATCGAAAAAAAATGAAACACTATCGTTGAGTAAACTTTATACAATGATTTGAATTTTTTGTAACAAAACAGAGAAGATTTACCTTCATTTCTCAACCACAGTAATTATATCAGATTGAGCTAAAATAAAACGAAATCAAAACAAGAAGGCATCCAAAACAGTGTCCAATAATTCTTGCTAGAAAACATTCAATAACTTGGAATCTATAAGCAATTTTTATATTACTCATTTCGATTTATCAACTCTGAAAGTTTCGAAATTTTCAAATGAACCTTTCTTCAAAAGTGTTGTTGAATACAAGAAATTCTTGATTTTATCATAATGATCATAATAGTATTTCATAGTTTCTTTTTTGTTTTGTTTTGTATAATTCACTGTTCATCTTCGCCATTAAATCGTTTTTAGTGAGTAATGCATGTTGTCTTCGTATATATGTTTCACATTCGTGAAATAGTGCATTTCATAATGAATTTATATGTTTTTCTGCTTGACTAGGCATCAACATTGTCTTTACTAATCCCTTAAATCCAGTATTGTGATATGTTTCTTTTGTTTTTCTTTTATATAGTATGAATTGTTGCTTTATCAAATAGTAAATTCATAGAATAACAATTCAGTACACAATATGTAATTCATTAAAATCTCTTATTCTCTTTATGGGTTTCAACGATGTAAATAGGAAACTATAAGAAAATTTTCAATACCTACAACATCTTCTCAAGTACATCTTTTACATTGATTCATAGGACTTATGAGGAAAGATTTTCAACTTATCCATGCCGTTTTCAATCATAGTTGGTCTGTATTTTACGATATCATTTTACTGATTTTTCCACTTAGCACAAGGTATATAAGTAGAATCGAACAGCAGAATTTCAATCTAAATTTACGTTCATATAGTGCTTGTAGTCATTCGAACACTCTAAACATTTCAATGGGAAAAATTTTTGTTGTGAATGAGATTTTCTGTATACATATTATGTTAGATTGAAAAGTCAGTAACATATTCATAACCTTTGAATTAAGCTCTATCGTAGAATAATGTTTCTAGCATATAGACAAAATATTATTGAAAAAAAAAAAGTATGGATCAGTTAGGAACCTTTCTTCATTAGTTTGTATGACGAAAATTTTTGTAATCTTAATATACAAGATTAAAAATATTTTGATTTTAACTCTTGAATACACTTTATATTGATATAAGATTCGAAACAAAGAATAGTATAAAAGCAAGATTTTGGAAAAAAAAAAAAAATAAATTTTTTTACATTTGTTTAGATATGCATCGTCATTGGATGGTACGAAATGCTACATTTGATCATATTGAATCAAATTTAACAACAATGCTTGGTGGTAAAAAATATCTTCAAACTCATACACTTTCTCCATATTTTCATGAAATTGGTATGGTTCTTAGTTTTTCAAGTATATTATATTATTCTTAATCGAATTTATTCTAGATTTTGAATGTATTCTACGATTGGATAATCGTCAACCCGTTCCATGTGATCAATATGATTTAATGAAAAATATTAGTGGAAATAAAGAACTTGATATTCCCGATGGATGTGAACGGTTAAATAATTTTAATTCATGAATTAAGTTAATTAAAACATTTTCTTTTTGAATTTAGAGTAGCAATTCAAGTCACAACACCAAATCATCATTGTCATAATACAACACATTATGTTGGTTCAGTTGAAATTTCATTTCGTCATTTGAAAAAACTCGGCTATCGACTTGTTATTGTAAGAATTGATTAATATTTGAATAATTATTTAAAGAAACTTTTTTCTTTTTATTAGCTTCCTTATTACGAATTAACAACAATTGAATCATCTGCAAGTCGTTTTCGTTATTTGAATAACAAATTATTCAAGCATAATCAATAGACAAATCTATGTTTTAGAAAAAAACAAAAAGCAGTTCTGTGAATCCATGTTAATGGATTAGTAGTTATGATATTGTACCGTTAGTTTTTGTCTAATAAAAATTGTTGTTAATCAAAAACTTTTCTTCTTACTATATGACGACAACAAAATAAAACAAAAAAACATTATTTGAAGGTACTGATGTATGTGAATTCATATTGTTTCAAATATCTTTTCAATCTATTATCCTCTGACAAGTCAACATTGTTCCGAATGCACTGCATTTTGTTATCAGAACATTTTTGTTTTGATTAGGTTTGTGAATTTTGCCTTGAGTTATAAATATAATAGGCAATGATATACAACTTGTTTTATTATTAATTATTCAGTATATTTGTATGCATTCTACTTTTCACGTTTTCTTCCTACCTGGGATATGTCCATGAACATAATTATTGTTTGATATATTCGTTTTCTTTTTGCATTAATAGTAAGTTATTGATAACGTATATCAATAGATGGTAAATAATCGTATCTGCACATATTACACGTCTATACTGCGGTATCCATAAGAACCAATAGTTTAAGTGCGAATGGATCCGCCAGGACGAGAATTTTTTTTTTTAGTGAATGAGGAAATGAAATGCAATAATTATTTGGTACTTATGATTGATAGATTATGTCATTGAACGATTTAGAGTTCGGTTTCTATTTTTAAATGGTAGTAATTAAGTTAAAAGTAGATATTTTATATTTTGTTGAGTCACATGTTATGTAGTTATAGGACGACTTCATCATAGAATATAATTATTGATTGAAAAATAAGTTGATTTACTTACTTCAATATCAATAAAAAAAAATTTTAATGGTATTTATAAGAATAACATAATATTATTTATCTAATTCTACAAACATAATAAAATTAAAATTAAAAATATAAAAGAAAGTAAATAAAATAAATATGAATAAATGAATAAATGAAATGATCAATTTTAGAAAAAATGCTACCTGTATCTAATCGATTTTATGGATCATCTATCAAATTATATTTATGGTTAATTAATAGCTAATAAAGAAATTATATTTTTTTATGTACACACTTAGAGAAAAAAAAATGCATTAGTGCGAACGGTGTTATATTGCTCACTCAACCGTATCTACATATAATACTGTTGTTGTTTGTATTTTTTGCTCGTGCAAATCTAAATGAGTCAGTGAAATATTTTTTTTACATTGAGTGTTGTTTATCATGCAAAATTCCAAAATATCTTCAAATCATTTGTCATCACTTTCGTCATTGAATTCAAGTCATCATGATTCTACATCTAATAATCGTAGGAATAGATTAAAGTAAGTCTTTGAAACAGAAAACCGCATCTAATAACATGAATATAAATATATATATATATATATATAGAATTCCTGATTTATCTGAATATGAATATGTTGGCCGACTAGTAACACGCGAACGACCAATTATTCGAAAATCAAATACATTACATGAAAATTTTATGCCTTCTTTAAATACAAATAAAAAATATCGATCGACGCAGTCTCATCGTCAAACAATTCATGAAGAAAATATAATGTCATCAGATGAAGACGTAAATAGTCTCAATAAGCCATTCAGTGTAATCAAAATAAATGATCAACATATTCGAGAGAGTATATAGTATAAAATTTTAAAATACAACAAAAAAAAAACAAAACAAATAATATTAAATTTTAGTTTATAAATTACCCACTCCACCACCTGAAGTCAAACGAGTTTTTCGTCGTCTTCGTTCGCCTGAACCAAAACTAATCGAACGAATATTTGTTCGTCGACCAACACCAGAAATTATTGAAAATATTATTGAAGTACCACGACAAAAAGTTCGTATTGTCAATCGAGAAAAATATTTACGTCAATCAGAACCAATTATTCGAACAAAGTAAAATACGAAGAAAAAATTCATTTTATTTTATCGAAAATTTTATGTTTCTAGATTTGTTCGTTTAAAACGACGTCATCGCGATCAAAATGAAGCACAATCACAATCATACATTCCTTCTAATCAATATCTTCAACAACCAACAATATCTACTTATACTTCCCAACTAAATCCAGATTCTATGATTTATTGTCAATCAAGCATTCTACCACAGGTTACATTGAAGCCTAAAATATTACAAGCGCCTTGTTATACTTATTAATCATCACAAGTGTCATCGAGTTTTTCTCATGAATATTCTTATTTTTAATAAAGTTTTAATTCATCATATAAAACCATAGAAAAATGTCAGTGACATCGAAAAAGTTTCTGTATCTATTGAATTGTCCTATATATTTGATACAATGACTGAGAAACTACGTATCTGAAATATCAGTATATATTGTCATGAAGAGTACAGCATTCAATACTTTTCTCTTTATAAAAGAGTTTTGTAAGGATCCTGTATAGGATCGTTTATTGCCATAGTGTATCATTATGATATTTGAAAGTGTATATTTATATTGCATTGGAAATATCTGCTCGCTGTACTACGACTATCGTATCCTGGAAATTGACATTCTAGAATTCTTACAACTTTTCTTATTGAAGAAATCAAATTTATTTTTTCATCACAGATATAATTAAAGGTGAAGAATTATTACCAAAATATTTAATTCATTAGAAAGTATAAAATTAAATTTCATTGATTGAGAATAAAAAACAAAATGGTAAAATTTAGTATTTTAAGACTGCATTTTTTAAACTAATGATAATCTTCAAAAGTAGCTTTTTCATTTATCAAAGAGATATCTTCAATTATTTGAATTGAAACTGTCACAGGTCTAGAAAAGAGTTTTTTTTACACGATGAACGTCCACTATGACGAGTTTAATTTCAAAAGACGTATAATTACCTGATAATTTATTATTGCATTAATTCTACGACTTGTACGTAGGTCATGCCAAAAGTTTTTAGATTCTCGATTGAATTAATAAATATATACGAGTTTGATAGTTGTTGTGGTAGACCAAAGTGTTACAAGAAAGTCCACAAAGTTTTAGCTCTTGCGCATTTCTCCTTTTGGTTTGGTGTAGATTAAATGTTACGCTACTAATACATTTTTTGCCATTGCTACGAGTCTCACATGAGACCAAATTCGAGTTATGATTTCATTTGATTACAAAAAGAAATTGTCACAGCAAGAATAACTCGAATCCTTACACAAAGCATTTGGTGACTCTTGTGTTTCACATGGCATAGTTTACAATTGGTTTGCTGAATTTAATCGTGGCAGAGATCAGTTCGAAGATGAACCTCATGCTAGTCGACTGAGAACTACGGTCACTCCAGAAAATATCGAAGCTGTTTGCCAGCTGGTCAACGTTGATCCACATATCACATGCCAAGAGATAGAAGACATCTTACAGATTGGATCGGCAGCAACTAAATCTATCCTTCATGATTATCTTAGTTTAAGGAAGGTTACATGTCGTTGGGTGCCTCATTTTTTGACTGAAGCTCAAAAACACGATCGTGTTGACTATTGCCTGGAAATGCTCGAAAAGTTCGACGGCGATGGGTGAAAACGTGTCTATGATATCATCACTGATATTGAAAGTTGGCTCTACTATTATGATCCAAGGACGAAGCGTCGAAGTCAAGTTTGTATGGCAAGCAATGATCCGCGCCCAACCAAAGTTCGCAGAAAACGTTGTGTGGACAAACACATGTTTGCGATTTTCTTGATGAAATCTCATTTTAGCACAATCATTCTTCTTACAAACAGTAAAACAAGTACAGCTAAATGCTATGAAAATGAACACCTCTCGAATGCTTTGAAACAAGTGGAAAAAGATCGACACCTCAAGAGTCTTATAATTCACCATGATAATCAATTAGTACACAGGGCAGCACAAATTCAGATGTTCAATACGTTAAGTTGCTGGATCATCCAGCGTAGTCACCGGATTTGAGTCTGTGCGACTTCTAGCTATTTCAAAAAATTAAAGAACAGCTTCGCGGAAAAAATTACCAGGACATTAATGAGCTTCATGCAGCTGCCCAAGAACAAATAGGCGGTCTCCAAAAAGAAGATTTCTACCAATGCTATGAGCAGTGATTCGAAAGAATGAATAAATGCATTAGTGTACAAGGACAGTACTTTGAACAAATATAATAAAATCATTTTAAACTAAGCTACCAGTATTGCAAATCTAAAAACTTTCAGCATGACCCACGTATATCATTAACACACACAGATTAGTTTTAAACTTATTTTCTACAAACAATTTTGTCATTTATAGTGTTACCAACAGTGCGAGAGCTGCATGCATGAAAAGAAAAGAGTTTTCCGCGTTTATATTCAAAAAAATAATTACGTTCACATAATACAGTAAAAGAAACGTTTTTAATATATTGATGAATCCTATATTGGTTGCTGAGCAGAGCACAGAAAAATTCATTAAATTCTAAATTGTAGTCAACTTCCGTACTGAGTTGACAGTATGCTAGGACATTCGCATCGTTCTATTCCGTGCTCATCTCTGGTTGGATAACTCTATTCATTGATTCAAGATAAATTCATGCAAGTTTCAAAACAAATTTCTTATCGGTATTTAATTAATTTTGACCATTAAGCTAATTCAAAAAATAGAAAACTTATTCAATGAGTCAAAAACTATCTTCCCGTCAAAATTAATTGCACCTATTACTGTTATCTTTACGTATTAATAACAAAGTCAACAATGAGTAACCAATAAAATAAATGTAGAAGCTTTTTTCTTATCAATTTCTTCTCCATTATGGAAACGAAGAATTGATTTCGTTAACTTTTAAAATGTTCTTCTTTTTAGGTAAAAAAAATGAAAATAGATTTGATGTATATCATACATGTTATATGCAATCTTGACTTTTGAAAACAGTTCGAATATCTAAAAAGTCTTTTCAATATTAGGTCGTGATTATTTCATTTAGTCTAAAAAATAACATGTTATCAGTCTTCAAACATTTCGTCAATGCAATTATCAAAGTTATTATTAATACTTTCCTGACTTTGCATATTCGCTCAAAGATTGTAGTGTGTTTCCAAACAAATATGTGCTAACCAGTGCCTAAAACAGCACTCAGAAAAAACATAATATGATACATTTCAAATCTCGAGCTCGAATAGTCAAAAAAAAGGTCAAAGACTAACATTTTTAAACCAGTAATCCTTTGCATGATACTAATACTCATTTTGTTTACGTCCTAATGGGCTTCCAAAAACTGTCTGACTCACAGCACTTAGAAATGAATTTTCACTTTTCATTTTAATAGGAATTCGGTATTTGATTTTGATGTAAGAATGAAAATAAAATAGATCAACCACAGAAAACATATTACAAGTGATCTTAGCTTACACAAAGACAAACCTTGTCAATA
Source organism: Rotaria sp. Silwood2 (assembly GCA_905329745.1). Taxonomy (NCBI): domain Eukaryota; kingdom Metazoa; phylum Rotifera; class Eurotatoria; order Philodinida; family Philodinidae; genus Rotaria; species Rotaria sp. Silwood2. The sequence goes on along the minus strand of CAJNSZ010000305.1, from coordinate 27,481 downwards.
ATAAAGTGACATTGTGGCTCCAAAATTCTGCATGTGAAACATAAAAAACGATGGTATTTCGTAACACACCATAGAGACCGCGATCCAGCGGCTTCTGTGCCGGTCGCAAGTCCGGATAAAGGAGGAGCGTTTGACGGAAGGGGTGCAGATACCGCCGTCTGTAAAAAGAACAAGACGACAGAAACCAACCATGAACGACTTCAACACAAAACTATACCGGCTCGGACGACGCCCGGGTAAACAAGGTCCGCGTCCTCTGCCGAGTGACCAGGGCAGAGTCGAAAAATNTTTCTTACACACATCCAATGCGTGTTCAACAACTTATTTTCATTATGCTGGATTTGCACATTTGATTTGTTCAGCCAAGCTCTTCAAAGCTCCACATTGATTATTCATGTCAGCAGAAAATACAAAGACTTGTATTGTTTGTTTTCCAGCTATGACATTGCTACTGTTGACTTGTGTGTGGATCAATATTTCTTGACACTTTGCAGACATGAGCGCTATCTATAATCAAAAAATATCTGAAAATTATCTTTTCAAATGAGAATGGGTTGCGATTTTATTGCATCGCTAGAACTCAATGTGGATTGGGGAGAATAGACCAGAGTCTGTGTAAGAATGGACAGAAAACTCTCATCTATACCGTCCTCAATCAAATGTACTAGTGAGTTTCTCAATATTCAAAACTTGTTGATCAATTTTTGTTCGTATGATATAATGTAACTGCAATCTTATATAAAAAATTGATGTAAAAAATCGATTGTAAAAAGATTAGAATCATATAATGTTGATCGATTATTAATCAATTAAAAAATTTATTATAGTCGAAACAGAATCATATTGAACTATCACCGGTTTATCTGAATCATTTTCATTAAACTCGATTTACTACTCACAAATAAATCCCGAAAAAAATTAATATCAAGTAAGCTGAACTGCGACACAATAGTCCAGTAACCAAGAAGTGTTTTCATCTTCCAACAATTAATAACAGCCTTATATAAAAAAGCGTGAACACTTATAGAAGGGGAGAAACAAGAAAAAGAACGAAGAAAGTCGGTCATTTATCCGTTTATTCTCACGTGCACACTCAGCTAGAAGTCACTGGGAAAAAGTGACGTCATTTTATCTCTTTCCAACTTGAAAATAACGCAGGAAAAAAACGAGCCAAAAATAACAATTCTGTTACCTTGTTTCAAGGAGAACATAAGTGTTTCTTCATCGATTGCACTTTTTTCCAGTGACGTTCTTTTATCAACATTTTCAAAGGTGTAAAAATAATGAAATGAATGACTCATTATCCAAATAATGGTGATGCTACCCATGTAAAAACAAGTCGGAAGAACTTTGATTATAATAGATTAATCTGTGATTCAAAATCTATTATAATAGCACTATTATAATCAGATTATTTCCAGTATTTTTCCATGGATTTTCAAGTGATACTACCTATCAATTAATTTTAATCTATTATCAGCTTTTAATCGATTTTAATCTATTCCTACCTATTAATCCATTTTAATCGATTATTACTTGTTAATCAAATTTAATTATACATATAGAGGATCAGTGCTTTTCTCGATATTGGAACAGAAACCTCAACATTTTTCATGAATATTAGAATTCCTCGTATTGACAACCTCTAGAGTTGCTACGGAACCAAACTCACGCAAAGATGGTAATATTGGAACTCCTATATGAATTGTTTCAAATAGATATGGTGCAATTACATAAATCGATTATAATCGATTAAAAGCTGTTAGCGCAACCCCTTTGGGGTGTGGGTGTGGGTGTGGGTGAGGGTGTGGGTGTGGGTGTGGGTGTGGGTGTGGGCGTGGGTGTGGGTGTGGGTGAGGGTGTGGGTGTGGGTGTGGGTGTGGGTGTGGGTGTGAGTGTGGGTGTGGGTGTGGGTGTGGGTGTGGGTGTTCATGAAGAGGTTACCTATAGCTAGTCGCACACCCACACCCACAACCGCAGACACCACACCCACCCACAGACACCACACCCACACCCCACATAATGGGAACTTTTCGATTTCCAGGAAATCGATTTCAATTTTCCAGAACTGCAATAAAGATTTTGATAAGCGATACATAGGTGACATTCCACACAATACATGTAGGAGTACTGTTATATTAAAGAGCAAACCTCAGTTAAAATGATAGGAGACAGCCTTGTTAGCTACGCAAAAAAAAAGACTTTCTTTTCGTGCGTATATGTATATGTCGTATCGAAGTTACAACTCCGACAGGGAAGTGTGTCTGTATAGATGTGTGTGAGTCGACAGTGATGGGACTCCTTTCGCGGCACCCGCACCAACTGCGATGATGTGTGTGTGTATGGATGTGTGTGAATAGATGTGTGTGAGTCGTCAGTGATGGGACTCCTTTCGCGGCGCCCGCACCAGCTGCGATGATGTGTGTGTATATAGATGTGTGTGAGTCGACTGTGGCGGAACTCCTTTCGCGGCACGTGCACCAGCTGCGATGATGTGTGTGTATGGATGTGTGTGTATATAGATGTGTGGGAGTCGTCAGTGATGGAACTCCTTCCGCGGCACCCCCACCAGCTGCGATGATGTGTGTGAGTATGAATGGTTGTGTGTATCGAGCTGTGTGTATATGGATATATGCGTGGAATGTGATGGAATTGCTTTCGCCGTAGCCACACTGCGTCAGTCCTTCACAGCACGTCTACATTGTGTATCATGTGGTGTGTGTGTTTATGTAGTTATGAGGCATTTACTTAGGCAACGCTTTGGGGAGTATCGTGATGGTTTTGCACATGGGTTTTGCTTGTAGTGGAAGAATATGCTATTTGCAACAGCTTGGATGAATGACGTGTTGTGACCGTCTCCGAGCATTCGATTCCGTTAATCTCAAAGGATATTTTATCCTAAATATATTGTTTTTAAAATCTAGTGGTTTTTGTGTTTGTAATGTTTGTTTATGTGTCTCCGAGTTGGGTTGCTAATTTTTGGAGAGAGTTTGAAGTATTCATTTCAAAATCGCTATGTACTGTGTTAATGTGAACTTGATTGAGATATTTTCAATTACTTTTTTCTTGTTGGAAAGTTGATTGCCTTTGCAGAAAGTAATTTTACATTTTCCTAGATTTATTTATTGGTTTCCCGAAATGCATTATCTTGTGGATTTTTTTTGATTTTTCATAGTCGAATTGGTTTCGGGAAAGGCAAATAGGATTTCCGAAAATTCAATTTGGATTTCCGGAAAGTTCGTTGTCGGGACAGTAAAATAGAATTTTCGGAAAGTGAATTTGGGTTTTCGGGAAATTTTGTTGCCCCGAAAGTCGATGGACTTTCCGGGAAACTCTAATAATGCATCATATGTCAAATTGTATGTATTGATCATCCGCAATTAAATATTCCTTGGTTTAATGATCAATTTGGATTAAAAATTGCTTTACCAGGTAATTTAATTAATATTAGTTTGTTTTTATTACATTCAAAGTCAAAATTCTCATAGAATTTATCATTGTACAGTTAAATCCTTCGACAACTCTGAATCTATAGCAATTTTTGTATTAATCATTAAAATTCATAAATTATTGAAATGTTGAAATTTTCAAATGAGTCTTTCCTACAAAAGTTTTGAGAACGAGGAACAGCATAATAGTATGATGATAAGTTTCTTATTATGAATAGATTCTTTTTTTGTTTTTTTTTGTTCTGTATCATTCACAATGAATCTTTTTCAATGTGTAATGCATGTTGTCTTTTTATATCTTTCTTCATAAATAAAATGATACATAGAATAATGAATTGATACGTTTTACTACTTGAGTAAGTTATCTAATAAACTTCGAAATCCTACATTGTGATATGCATTGTTACTCTATGAAATACAAAATTTGTAGAATAACAATGAAGTATTGTATATTTAGTTCTTCAAACTCTCTGTTCTCTTTACGAGATTGAAGGATGTAAATAAATAGGACTTATGAGGAAAAGTTCTTCACTCATTCATACCGTTTTTAATGAAATTTTGTCTATAGACTGCGAATATTATTTTACAATCGGGCTTACTTTGAATGTCATAATCATATATTGATTTTTTTTATCCTAGCACAAAATATACAAAGAAGGACGTGGATTGTAAAAAAAAAACAATTAATTTTTATATATTTATGTAGATATGCATCGTCATTGGATGATTCGAAATGCTACATTTGATCATATCGAATCAAATTTGACAACAATGCTTGGTGGTAAAAAATATCTTCAAACTCATACACTTTCTCCATATTTTCATGAAATTGGTATAAGTTATTTAATTTTTCAAATCGATCATATTGTTCAAGATCGAATTTTTTCTAGATTTTGAATGTATTCTACGATTAGATAATCATCAACCCATTCCATGTGATAAATGCAATTAAATGAAAAATATTAGTGGAAGTAAAGAACTTGATATTCCTGATAGATGTGAAAGGTTAATAATTTTGATTTATGAATTAAAGTTAATTAAATTATTTTGTTTTTTTTTCTTTTGGAATATAGAGTAGCTATTCAAGTAACAACATCGAATCATTATTGTCATGATACAACACATTATGTTGGTTCAGTTGAAATTTCATTTCGTCATTTGAAAAAACTCGGCTATCGACTTGTTATTGTAAGAATAGATTAGCATTTGAATATTTATTTTAAAAGAATTTCTTGTTTTTTTTATTTATTTTGTTAGCTTCCTTATTATGAATTATTAGCAATTGAATCATCTGCAAATCGTTTTCGTTATTTAAATAACAAATTGTTTAAGTATAATCAATAGAAAAATTTATGTTATCGAAAAAACAAGCAGTTCTGTGAATCCTTGTTAATGGATTAGTAGTTATTATATTGTACCGTTAGTTTTTGTCTAATAAAAACTGTTGTTAATCAGAAATTTTTCTTATTATATAACGATACAATAATCCATCAAGATTTCGATTATATATATCCAAAAATATACATTGATTCAAAGCACTGACGTGTATGAATTCAAACTGTTTTGTAATTTGTTGAATCACTTGAAGTAGAACCAAACTTTTGAATTGAAAGTTGTTTCAGGAGTGCAAATGAAGATGATGGAAAATCTCATGAATAAATGAAAGGATCTATAGTGATCGTTCTATGGCTATAGATGATTTCATCATAGAGTATAATTCTTGTTTAAAAATGAATTGATTCACTCATTTCAACATCAATAAAGAGAAATTTTATCGATGTTTATAAGAGTAATGCAAGATTAATTTTTTTTATTCTACAAGTATAATAAACTTACAACTGTTATATAAAGAAAAAATGAAACAAACTGATTATTGAAAACAATATGAAAGAATGAATAAATTAAGTCTTCAATTTTCCGAAAATACTAATATTATCTAATCAATTTCATGGTTCATCTATCAAATTGTATTCATGAATAATTGATAGTTAATAAACAAATTACATATATCTTTGTTTACATTTAGAGAAAAATATTTACTAGCGTGAAGAGTGTTGTATTGTTTATTCAACCGTGTCCATGTATAATATTTTTGTTTATGTTTCGTCGTTTCTTGTATTTTGCATGTGAATATCTAAATCATTCAGTAATATTGTTTATTATGCAAAATTCAAAAATATCTTCAAATCATTCATCTTCAGTTTCATCATTGACGTCAAGTCATCATGATTCTACATCTGATAATCAAAGAAGTAAATTAAAGTAAGTCCTTAGAACAGAAAAATCACATGTAATAACATGAACATAAATATATATAGAGGAGTTCTACTCTGTCTGAACATGAATATGCTGGTCAAATAGTAACACATGAATGACCACTTATTCAAAAATCAAATTCATTAAATGAAGACTATATTCCTTTTTCAAATACAATTAAAAAACGTCGTTCAACGAAGTCTTATCGTCAAGACATTTATGAGGAAGATTTAATGTCATCAGATGAAGACGTAAATAGATTAAATAAACCATTGAATGTCATCAGAATAAATGATCGATATATTCGAGAGAGTATATAGTATACAATTTTAAAATACAGAAAAAGAAATAATATTAAATTTTAGTCTATAAATTACCAACTCCACCACCTGAGATAAAACGAGTTTTTCATCGTATTCGTTCGCCTGAACCAAAAATAATTGAACGAATCTTTGTTTGTCGACCAACACCAGAGATTATTGAAAATATTATTGAAATACCACCACGAAAAGTTCATATTATCAATAGAGAAAAACATTTCCGTCAATCAAAACCAATTACTCGAACAAAGTAAAATATTACAAAAAATTAATTTTTTATGTATCCGAAATTTATGTTTCTAGAGTGGTCCATTTAAAACGATGTCATCGTCATGAAAATGAAGAATAATCACAATCATACATTCCTTCTGGTCAATATTTGCAACAGCCATCAATATCTACTTATACTGTCCAACTAAATCCGCTTCCTATAAATTATTATCAATCAAACATTCTACCAGAGATTACATACAATACTCAAAAATAACAATCACCTTTTTATACATATCAATCATCACATATGCCATTGATTTTTTCTCATGAATATACTTACTATTAATTACACTAAAGAAATATTATTTTTGATAAATTTTCAATGCAGTAAATAAAACAATAAGCAAAAAAAACTCATTGATATTTATAAAAAAAAAGATTTCTGCATCGATTGCAGTGCCCTACATATTTGATAGCATGGCTAAGAAACTACGTATCTAGAAGATTAGCATATTTAACCATGAAAGGTACACTAATGATATTGTAAACAGTATACTTGTATTGTATTAGATAATCAGTATCGAGATTGAACTGCATTAACAAAATATATGAATCATTAGTAAGTTTAGAAGTAAAGTTGATTGATTGAAAGTACAACATGATATGGTAAAATCTAATCTGTTAAATTTAAACTAATGATAATCTTCAGAAGTACTCTTTCCATTTGCGAATGACATCTGTTTCTCTCTTTGAAATTTGTGTTTACGATGTGAAACTTTTATATTTGTCATGTTTCAATTGGATTACCTGATGAACAAGGTAAACTAATAAAATAATTCCTGATACCCAATCTTAACAGATTCATGTACTTCATAGCATCTAAAGAAGTATTCGAGAATTATAGAATAGGAATTAGGCATGAATACAGAGTGTCTGTAAAATAACTTTCTATTTTAAATCCTTTAGTACTTTTAAAGCAACAAAAGATATTGTAACGAATTTTTCACTGTTTTAAAATATGTGTCATCACACTTTGTTGTAGATGAAACTAGTCGACTGATAGTTTGACGTTCTAACGTCAAGCATGAATTTCGTCTGTTGAATATTTAAAAATAACTCACCATTATGAGAAGTTTATTATTGTTAAATGAGAACTGACACCATAACAACTTTTTTGCTGGTTTGAAGTATTACGTAATATTATAACATATAATGCCTCGAAATATCTACATAGGAATCTTCGTTGTTCATACAATTCTGTAGTTGCTATAGTATCTGTTCTCGAATAACAATAATAAATTTCTCAAAATAATGAGTTACCTTCAGATATTCACCAGACGAGAGTCATGTTTGATCTTATAAAGTCAAACAATCAATCGATTTGTTTCATCTACAACAAAATGCCATGACACATACTTCAAAACAGTGAAAAATTCATTACAATATCTTTTGTTAATTGAGAATAATAAAAAATATAAAATACGGAGTTACTTTTCAGACCCTTTATATTAATGCAGTAGTACAGTAAAACTAGTAATAATAATACTAGTGCATCTGTGCTTCAGAGATCTAGAAAACCAAACATTTGTAGGTTATTTAGTAACTCATTGAGGTCTATCATTTGAGCATATATTCAATCGAAAAGTGATTTAACAGTTGAGGAGATTCCCTCGTTAGTTATGAAAACAATGATATAATTGACTGTTCTGGTATAGGTGTAGGTTTGACAAAAGAACACAAGTACACTCACGTCAACACCATCCACATGCACACTCTCAAATAAGTAGAATGTATGCTTATTTTATTGTAAGAAGTAGGTTATATGAAAAAAAAGGAAAAACACACATAGCTGTTTTGATAAATATTTCCGCAATATTTCATTTCGCCTATTTTTGTGGCCATCTACGTGCAATTCTATTGAATTCTTCTCGATTTTGCTGGTAAAGACTGGCAGCTTCATAATTGTTTGTATTACTGATATCTGGATTGGAAAGTAATGCTAATATCGACAATAAAAGTTTCGAGATAGTCAGATCCCATCTCCATAGCTTCCGAATAGATTCTTCACAGAAGTAACCAGTGTCAGATGATATATTAGGATGAAATATTAGAGTTTCAAATTTAATTAACGGATGATTAAATGGATAGTCTTTAGAAAAATAAATTTTTAGATTGAGAACGCGATCTGCATAGGGAGTATCACTAGATCCTCTAATTGTTACTTTCCATTGGAAAATGTTATCGCTAGTAATAGGACTAGCCGAAAATTGAGGATCTTTTCCTATTTCCGTCAATTCTTTAGATATAGTTTTTTATCTATGGATCATCTCATTTCTTCCTCGTCTCGAGGGTCCTTAAATTCGAGTGCTGCTCTGTTCTATTCTTCACGATCATATTTGTAAAGCCATGCAATATAATCAATGCGCCCATCGTCTATAGAAGGATTGGAGAGTAGTGTCAGAAAGTCTCGTAACATGTTTGATAAAGTCGAATCTCGATTCCATCCTTTTTGTACAAGAGTCTCATTTATAAACATAAGCGGACGTATACAGGGATGAAATATGTATGTTAGAAGAATAATTCCAGGTGGTTTATTCGGGTAATCTAAAAGAAATCGAATATTTATAACGAACTTTCTATCGTGATAGGCACTATCTTGTGGATCACTAATAGTACCATGACAAAAAAATAGATCCCTCTCATCGAAAGGATGAACATTAAATCCGGATGAAGTCTGATGTTGAATCTCTTTCAATTCTTTGCTTATTACTTCTCTGGCTGGATCAAAAGGCTCAACGTGCTTGAGGAGTCGAAAATGGATGCAAGATGGGACACTCATTTCGATCACTCGATAGTTCGATGGGCTCCCTTCCGACTGATCGGAATCAAATCGAATAATCGAAATAATCTTTCCAATAGGTCTCCTCTCTTCAAGTAGTCGTTATTTCGATGGTTTTCAAGCGGGCCGAAATATGTCCGAGTAGTCGAAAATAAATGTGCGATGGGAAAATGCTTTCGAGAATTCGAAATTCAATGGGCACCGAGGCGCTCGAAATTCGAACAGAACGAGAAAAAATAAATATATAATCAAGTTTTCGACCACTTGTCGCACCCATCGTTGATTTTTTAGGATCTGCTTGGGATTAATTTCTGAATGGTGATAAACTTTCTAACATGATAGAAATATTTCATTATGAAATTCAAAGACATGGATATTGATGAATTTTATTGATATGTGGTTTTTTTTTTTTTCAGTACGAATATTTTTCTTTTCTCCAGATCATTAGAGAGAACTTCCATTCATATCATACAACGCGAAAAATTATTTCTTTCTCGTTTCTAGTATCGAAGGCACTATGACTGGATATTTACACTGTTCGATCTGTATTCACTAGGGTTGTTATTCTATATTTACTTTATTTTATAACTAATTATAAATAAAGTCCTTATATTTGAAAAATAAAGACAATATAAGAGTAAATGGAAAAGTTTTTCTATTAGCAAAATAGTAATAAATCTGCATGCGCTGTAGCAATAGGATATGTCAACGAGAAGAAGTTTATTCAATAAATACACTTTGTTAAGCGCAAAATCGAATGTGCAAACTGAGAATGTAGAACTAAAAAAACAATAAACTCATTACTTCGTTTTTTTTTTAAAAGAGCTGTCTCTATTATCTAACTGAACCGCAGCATCATTACAAGCAGCCCTCAAGTAAACTCATTTGTTAGCGATTCCTTCTCATGCATTGTTATTATAATCAGGGTTCGATCAAAATCAGTTTAAGATTTTAATCACGAAGGGTATTTTGTTTTATTGATGCAATTTTTATCAATATTCATTCGACTCTTATTTGTTTCGATGGGATGATCTATTGTGAGGGTGATGTGTAGGTATGTATGAATGTGAGTGTGTGGATTTTCTTTTCTTCAGCTTTACCCAAACCCACACCCAAAATTGAAATGTATTACTTCGACAGGTATAAGATTTAGATTTTTTCTAAAACAAATTTTCATTGAAATACTCTTTTTAACTGTTAATTCATTTATTTCTAGAACTTGTAGACTTCATAATAACTGAAATATATGAGAAAAAATAATGCAAAAATCTGAGACATACTAAACTTCTATCTGACAAAATGTTCATGTACAAAAAATATTTGTTCAATTTAATTATGACGATGACTTTCCTGATTCGAAAAAGTTGCTTTAGAAAAACCTGTCTTCAATGATGAGTTACCAATAATCGAAATAACTACTATATTTATACGTTTTATAAAAGAAAAGAAAATATATTTCGAAAAACATATACGAATATATCCATTAAATATATCATATGTCAAATATGAATAATATTATTTTCAAGTCTATATAAACATTTTTAAAAAAAGTAGAAATATATGAAATTAAAGAAAAAGGATAATTTTTCTTCGTTATAAAAATATCAGTAAAAAACATTAAAAAAAAGCAATGCTTTTAAGACAAAAATGGTTTCATCACCTGATTCTAAAGATATTCATTACTAGAGAATTCAAGTGTCATTCGTAATATTGATTCCTTAAGAAGGGTATAGAAAAAATATCATATAGATCAGGATAAAGGAACAAAACATGACTCACACCTCGTTCTTTTCTCTCAACTCAATATCGCTTACATAGTCAAATAGAAATTTTTTCTCTGCTACTAGAGGGTGTGGGTGTGGGTTTCACTGAAGCACAGACCCACACACACCCACAATCATACCCTAGTTTTTAAAATGTGGAAAATAAATAATATGAAAGTAACAAGAGATTAATGTATTTGTTTATTTTTTTAATATTTTCTTCTTCAAGTGATTCAATTTTAAATTGTACAGAAGTTCTCAGTTAATTCTAAATTTCATTGAAAATTACTTTTTTTTTTAAATAGATATTTAATAATCTATTTTCTCATAGGCATTCGTGAGAAATTCGAGACACATAATAATAAAAGCAATTTTTCTTTTTTTGTTACTGCCTAGTTTTCTGCATATATACATGATACTTTTATTATAAATCAATGAAACAATTTTTATTCTTATGAGAAATTTACAAATTTAAGCAATTTACTCATATCTTATTTTTAAATTTTGTATCATTATGTGACATATTTTTGATAAATCTCATTATTAATATTTTCTACTCTAGATTGTCAAAGAAACAGCTTTGATGCGAAGAATTACTTCTACTTGTATTGTTAATCATCTTTTCAATAATAATAATGGAATTAAGAACTCTTTTTTTCCAAATAGTTTATATGAATGCTATTTGTAGTCAAAACAAAATCCTATTACATTAATTTTATCACATAGTTTAAAAAGAAAATTTTCGTTTATCATATAATTCTTTAGTCAAATTTACTTCACAATTTCTAATCTATGAAACAATGATATTCTCATCTTTACACAATTAAACCAACTTTAATTAGACGTCATAATATATATAAACTAAATGCTTCACAATTTATCTTTTATATAACTCATATTAAGCTGGTAATTGTAAGAGTAATAGCTAGATAAGTGATGTCTTTATAATCTTTTTTTATTTCGTTTATATTATAATTACTAGATTTTCGATTGTACCATAGTTACTAAGTCATTCTTTCTAACTATAGTTGCCAGATGGTCATTTATACTGCAGAAATAGTGATTTTTAGCATAGTTACCATATGGTAACTACGTGACAGATAGATACAAGTGAATTTCGATTTCTAGACCCTATCCTTTCATTCTAGGGAATTAGGAAATTATTCTATTTGATGATAATATCATAGTTGTTCGTACCAAATTATAACAGAACTATATATCATATTTTTGATCGTAAAAAAAAAGAACGATTTACATTTGTATTCAACTAAAATAATAAAGTTCACTCACATAATTGATTCTTTTGAGAAAGAAATCGAAATGAAAATCTATTATTTTACATTTGAAATAGATAAATATTTTCTTTACACTACAAGTTAGAATTAGTTCTAAGAGTTTGAATTGAATCTGGAATGAAAAAAACTAACTTCCAAAAATTGTATGTGCCAATTNACAGAATATTTTGCCAAATCTCAAAAAAAAAAAAAAAACTTTTAACTCAATTTTATGACAATCTCTGAAAAATATATTGAATACATATTTCTTTTTTTTTCTCGGTTCTCTTGATGTAAGGAGTTAACATGTATTATTTTTTATGAGTATTTCATTTTATATAATTCATCCGTTTCTAATATATTTTTTTTTCTTTCATTGAACTAGTGCATTCGACTAGCATTTTCATTTCATCGCATAACAAATCTTAATGTTATACCTTGTGTATGTCTATGAGAATTTTGAGACACTTACTCACATTAACTTTGAATTTCGAATGTTAATCGCCTAAGATTTTGTTCATCGATCATAATCACAGAAAAAAAAGCTTTTAAACACAACATGCTGAACTACTCGAAGTGAAATATTGGTTTCATTCGATAATATCAAGCGGTAGTAACTATGTGATTACGTAGAATCTGATAGATCGTTAATTTTTGACCATCAGTAAAAAAAACAAGCTTTGTAATGCAGAAGAAATGGTCTGACGGTCGTGATCTCGTTGCACTCAAGGAAATGACAATATAGTATTGATTACGGTATTGCATGAGCACCCTGAATCATCGAAAGCTGACTCTCATTGATTGGTCTTTTCTTGAACTTTGCAAAGTTAGGAACAGCTACCTTTCGATGAACTTAAAAATGGATTTTCAAAATTTCCATTATTCCAAAATCATTTTGTTGTGATAAGCAAATGAGAAAATTAACAGAAAATATCTGATAGATAATAATGCACGGCATAAGGATAAGAGTGTGTGGATATGCGATTTAGGGTGAGGATTTGAATATCTACTTTTCACCCATCCCAACACCTACATGCAAATCCTCAAAATCGATTTGGTTTTTTGAAAAATTCTTTTTATTAATAGTCATGAAAATAAATAAGACATGATAAAGGGACTAGGTAACATTTTTTTGAGTGGAAACGAGCTGAAACGACTTCCATTGTGTCTTGATAAAAAAAAAAAGATGTTCTCTGATATATGGAGGACGTATCATGACGCAAAAACAATTATGACTTTATACCATTCACGGAAAGGATTGAGTTATTTTATTGTCTTTTCTAACGGTTGGAATCTTTTTCGCACATTATCCATACTACAAGCCTGCTGCACACCTTTGCTTAACATACTCAAGTTGTGCTTTTTGTCATATTGAATAGTTCCAAGTCCCGCACTGAATAAATATAGATGGACCTAAAGAGCTCAAGCCACTTACCTTTACAGGTGTGTAAAATATCTATTGGTGCAGCTGCAATTATTCATTAAATTATTAAGATTTTTGGTGTTCGATTACCTTTCTTGAACTTTGATTAATAGTTTGATGACTTTTAATAGATTTGTAATACATGTTACTTCTAACATTAGGAAATAGCTCGTCTAGATTGTAGTCTGATAACTCATAATGCGTTTCAGAGATCTTATGAGACAGTGATTTCTAGTAAGTTTTTGTTTATTATTTAAAATCTAATTTATTCAAATTAAGTGTAGGATGAAAAGTAGAGTTTTAGTCTTGAAGTTTCGCGAAGTCTCACAAAGACTTTCAAAGTCTTTAATAGGCTCGAAGTCCTAAGGTACACTATATTCTCTTCGAAAATAAGAAAGTCTGCATAGATTGCAGTTCGTACTTTCTTAATGCCTACCTGCATCAAATGCACCTTGGTGCCTTGAGGTATCCTAATGTTGACATCTGACACAATTTGAAGATCTTTCATGTGAGTTAATATGACGGGTGTATAATTATAAATATCCTATGGATATGTCAAAGTTCTTGCATCGAAACCCTTTGAACAATGCTAGCTTTGTAATAAACTCAATCAAGCTCTGATATATATAAAGAAATAGAACAGTGAGTGTCTGAAAGTGAAAAATGTCATCTTTTTCTTTGATACAATGAATTGTTCCGAAAAGTAACAGTTGTAATTGATTATGAAGTTTTCTTTATGTTTATTTTTCCCTCTATTTTTTTACAAGAGGTAAACACAAGACAATAATCACAAAAACAATGGCTGCTTTCTACAAGAGTTACAGCTTCACCACGTGCATGGAAGCTAGTAATTTCGTCATGATGTTGGCAAGGACAGATTACGGAACTTATCCTATCGTTGTAATGAAAACATCAGAATCGTAGCGGGCAGCCGTATCCGAAGATTCATTCCAGGCACAGGAACGGGCGAGAATTGAGGCAAAACTAGCATTCGGAATCGATTTTGGAATCCTGCTTCCGGAATTCGCCGAATTCAGCCATTTCTCGCCGCACCTCTTTGACCTGGATAGAGGACAGTGAAGAAGCCGTGTGAGAGCTCATTGATAACATAAATAAAAGACATTATGCCAAAAATAAGGAAAACAAAGAAATGCTCTATCTTCTGAACAAAAGATCAGGTGCACATAAAAATACTAGACTGAATAGTCATAAATGAGATGAAGTCGCAATAAAATTTTCAATCGGAAAAGGTGTGTTCTAATAAAGATATGAATAGAACAGAAAAACGTAGCGATGGTGGCGTCATCTATCACGGCACTTGTTTCGCTCGTTACTCTAGAACCAGCCAGCAATGGCACAAATTGTTTTTGCTCTTATATATCTATATTATCAAGATTAACCACCAACAAAACATGAGCTTGAACACCAGGTAACAGTTTGGAATTTTCAGTCGTTAGATCGGTATGAAATATGTCTTTTAAACAGTGGAAGAAATATTAGGCATTTCACGATAAACTATCATGCTATAGAGTTGAGTAACCATGGTCTTTCTCAAGTGCGAATCTGAGTACAGCAAAAATCGTGCTCAAGCATGAGAGCTTTGAATACGATTAGTTTACGCCATTACAGGATAACTATCGAGTATATATGAATGCACTTGTACACAAGATCAAGAGTGAAAGAAATTAGCTATTTGCTTCATCGTTGAAGGGTACAAATTGATATTTGGCACCACTTTTATATAACGCACCCTCCTATTGAACAGGACGAGTACGGATAAAGCCGTGTTTTTTTGCCCTTGAAATATTTTTTTAAAGTGTTAAGATCAATCCAACAGTAACGCTCGGTAACATTGCGAAGATTTATTTTGTGATATATCTTGATCAATTTTTCGAGTCACACCCGTACTTCTCTACGGGATCTACAAAAACTTGGCCATCTTTCTATACAGTACTAGTGTAGCTTAAAAATCGATCGAGAGACGTTACAAAATAAACCGTTGCAATGTTATCAAAAGTTGCCATTGAATTGACTTCAAAGTAAAACGCTGTAATTTGTTTTAGGTGAAAAACTGACTATAGCCGTCGTCATCTTGTCGGGTGCTTGATACTCGAGTACGACTACGAGTACTTCCAATATTTTGCCCAACTCTGCATTCAATACTCAACAATGATTTAATTTTGTTTTGATACTATAACTTGATACGAAGACAAATTGATAAGATGTGATAAGTAAATTATGATGAATTTTGACTGATCTAAATAGACTGATGCATCTTTCCTCATACAAATAGTCTTCGACATCAGTTTAAAAACGTTTTACATTTCCGAAAAAAGTGTGCACAAAGGAAATAACTTGTATACCGGTCGGCGAAGAAACCTCTACTAGATTAGAACAAATCGTATGGGCCCGTTTACTGTGATAGATTATAACTATGCAATAAAGTGTTTCACAGAACCGAAAATTGCATAGCAAAAGGTGTTATTGCACAACATCAAATGCATAACAGCTTATATAGGTGAGGCAATGAGTAAATGAACGCAAGGTCCGAAACATACAGGAGAACTGTTGGACCCTATCGTCACACTGTGGATAAATGTTTACTGCCAACCACTGTAAATGTATTACAAATCTCTTGTGTGTGTACCATGACTTTGCACTTAATTATTTTTACTTTTATCAATATACATGAAATTGTTACTATCCATTCATAAATTATTCCAAGCGTAGTGCATTATTCAGGTAAATGAAGCATAACGAAAAACGGTCCGTTCTATAGAATTTCATTTGAATTCAAACGATTATATCCGACAAGAGTTCCCGTCTCCATGTTCAGTTTGCACACCATTATTGCTACATTCGGGAAATATGTTCTAATGTTGTTGTCGTTGTCATCCTGATCGAATTTAGAAAGAATGATTCAAGTACCCATAAGAAGTTTGTTCCAAAATTTGTCTGAATATGGGTGTGGGTGTGTAGATCTGACTTCATCTATACCCACACAATGAAAATTCTTATCCGAACCGATCAATTTACTTGGAAGCAACAGTAATGCTTAAACTTTTAATTAACTAAGCGTTAATCATCAATCGGAGGCAGTATATCGATCAAATAACATGATTGCGTATTTTTGAGCCTTCATCTGGCATCCCACCAACACTTTGTAAAAAAGAGGGAAAAAAGAGGCTCAGTGTTCTTTGAAAAAAAGAGGATTTTTAATAAAAAAGAGGAGAAAAAGAGGCGTACAGTTTCGTTCGAAGAAAACTAAAAGTCACTGGCACAATAGTACTATAAATCCAACAAAACTCGTTCGTTATCAATATAGGTTGAATATGACTTGAAAGAGTAAAAAAAGAAACGAAACTTCCAATTGTTCATAGAGATTTTTGTGCAATTGCTTATATATGCATTAGAAAACGGGAAAACATTAGAAAATAGACTATTCTATTTGCATAGTATCTGACTATAATATTACTCTATCTGATTAAGTAGGCACACAGAAATAGAAACGATCAGAATTCATTAAACGTTTTTTTCTCTGCTTTTTGTTTCTTCTTTCGGATGACTGTGCATGTGAGAAAGGTATTTTTTCGTTTTTTTCAATTTTCAGCAATTTTTTCATAATTTTGATCATTTTTCGCAAGTTAATTTCGCTTTTCCGTTTTCTAGCGTAAATTAATACATTGGTTGCAATGGTGCCAAGACAATGGGTTTGTGAGAAATCGTTTGATCCCGTGCTATCGAAAATGCTTGATTTCTCCCAGTGAAATATGGTCATCTGCCTGCTTTCTGTAGAAAACGACTTATTTGTATTGGATAGATTGTATGATCCTCTGCTTTTTCGTCAGTGGGGCTCCCCTGTTTATTGCTATCGCATTCCATCATATCCAACTTCCAAGTATCATCAAACCGTTGTCAATATTAATCCCTGTCAAGTAAACACGCTTGTAATCGGAGAAATACGCCGTTTCACGTTGCCCAGTATTGCGATCGTATAACTCCGTGATTGTATGCGCAGAAATACGATCGCTTATGGACAAACAAAGCTCGTCTACGGCTTTCGTTTTACTCTGTATTTCGTCATATACGACTATATTTCTCCGTGTATGGCTTACAGATATACGATCGTCCGAAATGTGATTGTATACGGAGAAACTCGGAGAGAGAAGGATTACTTCATTTTGACAGTAAATCAATA
Source organism: Rotaria sp. Silwood2 (assembly GCA_905329745.1). Classification (NCBI taxonomy): domain Eukaryota; kingdom Metazoa; phylum Rotifera; class Eurotatoria; order Philodinida; family Philodinidae; genus Rotaria; species Rotaria sp. Silwood2. The sequence continues at coordinate 9,746 of CAJNSZ010000305.1, read as the reverse complement.
GCGTAAGGTAATCTAGCAACATGCCACGACATCTGTAATCAACCCAATAATTTTGAAGGATCAGATATCGCCAGATGCAACATGAAAACTTTTATCGGTATCTGATAAGCAGGCATCTTCAACTTATGAGTTCATACGATCAGAAGCTATCTTGTCGAAGAAATCCTATCGAATCTGACAGGATTCTAGGATAGATCTAGCCACCCTGGAAACTTCTTCTTATTTTGACGCATGCGTTACGCTACGAGTTAGCTATCCATTGTTAGATTCATATCACAAGCTTTTCTGGGACTGAGAAAAATGGTCAAGAAAAGTAAGCCGATATTATCATTTTACATGTCAATCTTCACCAGAAAAACTTGCCAAGATTGTGAGAGAATGATGAGTTCACATTGGAAATATAATTGACTGATTTTGCCTCCACTAGAGAGCTATAAAAATTAGGTTCCAATTAGGAATATATAACATCGCTGAAGTTGATCACTCAAATCATATAATTTAGCCTCCTTACCCTAGTGTCAATCCTGCTCATTCCTTGAGGAACCCTGGAAGGATCTTTCAGGATCCTAAATCTCAAGGATTCTGTCAAGTTTTGTCCAGGATCCTATTTCGAATCCTGGTAATTCCTGTTTCCAGGATATTTCAAGGTGAAACAAGATTCTGTTCAAGGTTTCTTCAAGTTCCTACACAGATATTTTTCTGAGTTGAGAATAGAGGATCCTATCAGGATTTACTCAAGATCCTATGAAGGATTCTCGCAAGATTATGAGAGAGGGTTCTGCCAAGATTTTTTCAAGTTCGTGTCAAGATCTGTGTCAAATACAGGGTGGCCCAAAAGTCACGTTACCGAAAAAAAATTTCACATCTCCATTACGGCTCAAGCAAACGAACTGATTTTTTTATCAATTCAAGAGGCATGTTCAAGGTTTATATCCATAAAGATATGCCTATATAGAGCCCTTGCTAAGTGTCGATATTGATCTCAACAAAAAAAATATCACNATTTATATTTCTAGTATTCGACATTTTTACATTTCGATGTTTTTATAGTTCGACATTTGTATTTTTCGATATTTTTCTTTTCTACATTTTAACTTTCGACGTTTTTTATTCTACATTATTAGCTTTCGGCATTTGTATCTTTCGACATTTTTATTTTCGACATTTTTAGCTTCTACATTTCAGCTTCGACATTTTTGCTTTCGACATTACTAGGGGGAATCTTTTTCTAAAACCTTGGCGCATTTTTTGAAATTTAGGAAAAGTCGGTATCTTGGGATTAATATCGTTTGTTGATGGTTATAATGTGTGATAAAAATTTCAGAGCGTTTGATTTTGCAATTATGAGAACTCCTAGCTCATAGAAGATAGAAAAAGCAATTTCCTAGGTGCCAACTACATCCTAGAAGATGTTTTATTCGAAATATGCAATGCAGTAATGTAAGATTACATTAATTTATTTTACAAAAAATCGAACATTACTTAAACGAAACAGAAATACGATAGATTAGTTTAGTTTAGGTAAACCTACATGATAATTATTATGATTATTTTCTAAACTTGAGAATGAGTACCACATTAGTCAAACCAATCAAACCCATCTAAGACTTATTCATGACAGTTACAAGCACAAGGTGTAAGAGTTTTACCAGGTTGAAAGCCACCACCGAGACGACCTCGGAAATAAGAACCGCGAACAGCACCTCGCCAACAATCAGAACAATTATCACAGAGCACGTTTGTAGCAGACGATGAACTATTATTTGGTATTGAGGATTTAGCTGTGTCTAAAAAGAAATATTGATTAGTTTATTGATGATATGAATTCTATAACTTATGTCATTAAATCATAATGGCATTCTCGAAAATTGAATAAATCTTTCGTGCTGAACACAATGATTTCAGAAGTAAAGTTTGAAAATTGTAAGTGCATGAACTTACCTTCTTCTATTATCCTTGGTTGATGAGGTGGCCGACGGTCGGTTGAAGACTTTGAAATGTGCGCACTTTGCTGCTGCAGTTGTTCTTTCATTTCTTCATTTTCTTTTTGAAGTTTACCAATCTGAATTTGTTGTTGATTCACTTGTTCTGTAAGTTGTTTGTTGTTAGCAATAATTTGACTGAGCATGGCTCTTAATGCTGTATATGGACACGTTTTTAAATGCTCTTGATATTCTTCATATAATCCAGTCCATGGACATTCGATATCTGCTGACGAACATAGAATTTTTCGCTTCATACATTTTTTTATGAAATGTTCATCAAAATCGCCTCGCTCTATTCCTGTTTGTTTGCACAGTAGACATTCAACCGGAAGCTCATTAAGCATATCTAGTAAAATGTTCTCAGTAATCGATGTCACATCTTGAATTTTAACTTTTTGACGACACGATGGACACGATGAATCTCGTTGAAGCCAGTCTCTAATGCAATGACGACAAAATGCATGTTCTCTCGGTTGACACTTAGTTTTGACAGGATCAATGAAAGGATTGCTGCAAATCTTACATTTCAAACATTCACTGATGGAATTCTCATTGACATACTCGTAATTATCACTAATTGTCAATCGATTCATTTCAACTTTAATCTAAAATGATAATTCTAGTAACTTTAGTTTAGACTCTATATGGGACAAAAATTTGTAAAATCGCTAAAAATTAAATCTTTCAAAGTATGAAAATCTTAATCAATTCAACCGAAACATGTAGAAATATGAAAAATATTCACCATCTGAGAAAAAGAATTATCACTGATCAGATCATTCAATAGATTAATTTTCAAGTAAAACTACTCGATGGAAACTACAAATGTAATCATCATTTTTTTACAATGATGAACAGGTTGTTGGCCTTAGCCTATTCACTTCTTGACTTTTTCTTGTTTTTTCTCCCATTGATCATCTATTATTGGCTCAAGGTAACCTATCACTTTTAGCAATTTATTGCATTTGAAATTATGACCTAATTTGTACAATGTATAGTTATACCAAAACGAACGATCGACTAATATTATATATGAAATGATTCATTGAACTATCATAAAGTATGTATCTGTTATGCCATTGAAGTTACTTCTTTACAGTCATCACAATTCAGTCCCTCATGGTGAGCACGAATCTAATGTTAACTCTAGGTTTGGACAGAAATCGAATGACTTGTAGTCAATATACAAGTTACTCCTAGACAAACAGATTCAACAAAGTCACTTGATGTTTTATATCAAAAGATTTGCTTTGGTGAGATCATGTATGACGAGTTAAAATTCATTTTTGCAATATGTTATTATGCTTAGGGTCACAAAAAAAGATCGCCTTTCAGAGCTCATGCCTTTTTCATATCTTAGGAACTTTGTGGTTTTGATAAAGAATACTGGTGTCAATCAAATAGAACAATTTTGTAGTTGTATCGGATGAAGCCTATTTTTTAGATACAACAATAGAATAAAAATGAGTGTCCCAATTCGTTATATCCATGGACTACAATCGGAATGATCTAATATTTGCGTATAAACATGATTCTACTAGGCATCTCATTTGAGATCTTTGAACCGATTATTAGAAAATTTTTCTTCGGCGACCGATGAGCAAAATATAACATCAGTTCTTATGAGAACCGACGTGCTACTGGTGGCAGTTCAAACAAAAGTGCAACATGTGTAGTCAATCAACTAATGGAAAAGAAAACTTAGATCACATACTTTACCATTAAATTACATTAACTGAAGTTTTGTTATGAAATTACTATTAATAGACTTCATCCTATTTTTTCCTGTAATTTGGATGTTGAACATTGGAGTAGAAACTGATGGGAATAATAAGTCAATTTTTGATGCAATGAAATCATTGATCTCATCTTGTTCACATGTAGATTCTAGTCCTTTTTTCCAAATAATAGGTTAAATAGAGGAAAGAATTGGCATTGATGATGATCAACTCGTCTTTCAGATCAATTTCTCATGGAAATAATCACTTGATGTAGCCAGATACTGGTAAATAAAAGTATGAAGATACACGCAAATCGAAACAATATTTTGTGAAATGTTCAAAAGTACTAGAGAAACATTTACACGTCTTATTATAACCTTTTTGTATTAAGATCAGAAGGAAAAAACCAACACAAGGTAAATGTTAAACAAAAATCGAACGGCTTCGACGATACACGTCAGACAAGAAAAAAACAAGGAGTTGTTTGGACTTCTCAACGAAATCAGCACGTCACTTTTTTTGCTTATTCTTATTTTTTTGAAAAAAATTACTTATTCTGTCTGCGTTTTCTGTTGACATATCGAGTTTGTTTTTTTACAGTGACTTTAATTGGATTTTTCCACAAGCACATGACTATACACTTTCTCGCTTGATTACTTTTGTTTTACTAACCGAAAAAATTCATTTCTTGAATGTAAATGAAGCTAGTATGGATCAAACCACTAGGTGTCATCATTGAGTCTATGTGGGATCTATGCACATTCTCCAAGCTTAAATTATTATCATAGAATATTCTTCCTACATTAGTAGATATACAAGCTAATAACAAGTCATTCTCCTTGAATCTATTAGTTACTTATGTTTTCAATATATGATTTTTCAAAGTCAACATTCTTTGTATATTTACCACGAACAATGCAA
>CAJNSZ010000304.1:19985-120985 GCA_905329745.1 Rotaria sp. Silwood2 | reverse complement strand
AATATTGTTCTTCTCATCCTTTTTCGATTCATATTACTCATACACTTTTGGTGGACAATACGTCATCTTAAAATATGACTCGAATATTAAATAATTCTAAAGTTCAATGTGTAGCTAGTAACTTATGGTAAGCGTTCAATTAACGAACAGGCTCAATAATCATCAATTTCTACTGCGCTATATATATATTATGTAGAATATGTTTAGAACTTAATAAAAAAAATCAAGTTGATCAATTGCAAAAGATTTATCCTGACATTCTTATGTTTATATTTGTCTTATTAGAAGAGAATTTGAAAGGTTAGCACAACTATTCAAAATTCATTTAAAAATGTTTGAGTTAGATATTATTCTCTTTCTGCGTATAAACTAATTTTTGTTATGTCTCAAGACTTATGAAACACTCTGTATACGTGATGTATTCTTAGAAGTTGCACTTTTGAAAATACTGATTCTAATCAATTTAAACTAAAACTTTCACGAAAAATACTTGAAAAAAGTATTTTAATTAGCATGTGTACATTCATATGCATTTGCCTTCCTACGATCCTTCTATCTGAAAATGTTCACTTGTTGCTAATCCTTTCTTTTACTGAACATTCTCTATAGATGATTCCTTGTTGTTTTCATTTTAATTTATATATTAATACATTATACATATAATTATAAGAAAGAAATCTTGCAGATATTCTATTATGTATTCACTTGAACGAACACAGATGAAACATCTAATTCTATTAAATATTTTTTCAACAGAAAACAATTCTTATTCTAATTTTTATTTTAATGCAGAAAATTAAAATATTTTTACTTATAATCAAATCAGATATCTTCATACAGCACAATTTTATGTATTTTTTTAACAAAAGAAAAAGAGTGAATACACTATTTTTTATTATTATTTATCAATTTGAAATGACCCTTTAACCATATCATATAGCTGGCTATGGGGATGATGTGAACCACATTGCCCATTACAAATCATAACTGTAACATTATATACACCCGGAAACCATTCTTCACAATGTTCTATTATTAAAAATATAACCTTTTCTTTTTTAAGTTAAAACAATAAATAACTTCTTACCGATACTAGGATCACAATCTGGATCTGGACTAGCATCCACAGCAATACGTTCAGCATATCTACCTGGTTTTTGTGCTTCAATAAGAAAAGTAGTCGAAAGTTCAACGCCATCAACGGTTTGAATGTTAATGATCAATTGACCAGTACCAGTTCCATTAATAGATTCATAAACAAAATCAATAATAAATGTACTATAAACTTGAGCATGTGGTGGTAAAATAACAAATGATTTAAATTTAGCATCACCATTATCATTTACTAAAGCAGTAGAAAAAACAACAAAATGTTATTTTAATTTAATAAAAAAAAAATATTTTCTTTTACTTGGACAAATTTTTAATGATTCACAATAATAAATTGGATCAAGATCAGCTTTTACAGCTAATTTAATAAATTCGTTAATTCCCACAATATCACAACCGATTGAACAAATAATTCCTAAAACACTTGAGCCTGACTTTTCAGCAACATAATCACATATATCATCACATGTATTTATAATACCCAATTCAATGATACCATTAAGAACAAGTTCGATTAAGTCACCAAATGTGTCAACACATTGTGGACACCAATCAATACCATTATTTCCTTGTTTCAATGGCAATGAAACACGTCTAATATGGTTTGATTGAACATTAATTTTAGGTGCATGAGCTGCTACACTCCCGAAAACAACTAGAACAATCAAAGCAAGAACCTTGTACATCTTGTTTTCTTCTATAGATAATACCATGGACAATGTATTTTGTGCATCGGTAATAAATATGATGCTTGTGGGAAGAAAACAATCTGTTGCAAATGTTTTCGATCACAAGGCAAAGAACATTTTGTTTTTCAAGGTAATCTATCAAAAAGTACTAAAAGGAGAATCGGCGGCTTGATTATTTTTCATTTCATGATACTAACATCAGGTGATACCAGCGCAGTTATGGGAATATCTTTCTCAGATTCAAAACTTCGAAATTTGGCTTGATAATTTGTTATGTCTGAGATATGAACAAGGATAGAAAAAACGTTTTATATTCGATTCTTAGATAACTTATCGCGTTGAATAACCAGGCTGATGATGGAAACCACCTTTTTTTGCATTAAAATTTTTTTAAACGGAAAGGTACTGCGAACTCAATGTTTGTACTATTTTTTTTTACCAAATACATGATTAATTCTCGATGTCTTTGAGTATAATCATGGTTTTTTTATCCCAAAGATGACTTCATATGGGTGTGGGTGTTTTTGTCGATCTCACTAATGATTTTACGAGTTAAAACGCGTTCATAGGAGTCAAATAGATTGTAATGCCGCAATGTCGTATAGACAACTTGAATTTTTTTTTCTTTCAATACTGATTTACTGTATTCAATATTGGCTTATTATAGCTCGTTTATTTAGCAGAATTTAGGCTTTTTATATTAATATATTATCTCATGAACATTAAAATATAGAATGCTAAATCCAAGGTAACACGCTTAGTATTTATACAACATGTGAGTATATCCCCCTGGACAAAAATAGTTCGACAAAGTATTTTCAATAAATTATTACTATAAATTAACCTTTTTGAAAAAGTAAAGATTTATTCGGATAGCCCGAAGAGTTCTCTACAAAACTATATATAAACATTTTGGATTGCAATTCTCCTTAAAAAACAAATTCACGTACAATAAAGGCACCCTCATGTTCAGATTTCCAAAAAAAATTTTTTTTTTAATTTTCATATAGTTTTTCAATTTTTTTTGCAATATAGAAACAATTTATTACAAAAATAACTACATAATATACGAGTACATCAAAGTCTCTATCATCCTATACTTTCCCAGCCATTATTAGATATGATTTGATTACAAATAGTCGATATGTGATTAATATATACACGTATAGCATTTTGAGGAATTGCATTCCATGCTTGTTCAACTAATCTTTCTAAATGCTGTTGAGAGCGTGGATGATTTCTTTGGACATACCGATTCATCCATGACCATACACTCTCAACAGCATTTATATCCGGACTAACTGGTGGATAGGTATCCATAACACTAGATTATAAACTAATGTATGTAACTAAACTGTATTCTCGAGAAAATAGAAAGAAAAACGAGAAGTCAAAGAATGGTCACATGTAAAACATTCGAAAAGAAAGAGGACAACGGTTACTCGACTTTCAACATTAGTATATTATGCAGTTATTTTTGTAATAAATTGTTTCTATATTGAAAAAAAAATTGAAAAAATATATGAAAATTAAAAAAATATTTTTTTTTGGAAATCTGAACATGAGGGTGCCTTTATTGTACGTGAAGTTGTTTTTTAAGGAGAATTGCAATCCAAAATGTTTATATATAGTTTTGTAGAGAACTCTTCTGGCTATCCGAATATATCCTTACTTTTTCAAAAAGGTCAATTTATAGTAATAATTTATTGAAAATACTTTGTCGAACTATTTTTGTCCAGGGGGATATATATATAAATAATCGACTTATTGGTTGATATCTGATAAAAATATGCATCTGTCAAATAATTGACTACAAAAAAAGTAAGAAAGGACTTCTAAATACTCTCATGTGCTTATATGTATATATTTCATTGTATCTCGAAGTACCCTTTTTTCTGCTTGTATCATATTCACCCTCATAGATGTTGTTCATTCGTATATCACATGTGAACATGTTTCATAAATCAATATCATCCATTGAATCTTTTTTTCAGAATATGTAAATAATTATTGCATTGGATAACCAGGTAATTGGTCAACATCAACTCGTATTTAATTGAAACTTTGTATCACTTGCTCATGTGACATCATTATATAGCAGTGGGCTGCTAGTATCGCCTCTCTTCATATTTTTTTAAAATAATTTTATTCTGATGCCTAAGTTTCATAATTTAAAACAGAAGAACGTCTCTTTTCGATATTTTTATTTTCGACATTTGCATAACGCGTATTTTTTTTTCTTTTTGATATTTTTACTTTCGACGTTATTCAGAGAAGTCAGATAAAATATGTACAAAAAAACAATTAATTCAATATAACTTGTAAAGTGATGATCAGGTAAAATGGTTTTACTATTAATAAGGTAAAAAATATTTCATTCAAAAAAAAACTATTAAATATGATGATTTTCTTTCATTGGTATATGATTGATTATCAATCTATTTACAAAAAAAAAATGAAAGAAGTAGTATTTCATATATATATACTTATATCGTCTGTTTTTATCTATTTTTAAAAATTACAGTCATACTGAATAATAACAAATACAGACATCCACTGCATATCCTTTTTTCCCTTTTATATGCGCATAATAAACATTCATTCATTTGACAAGCGCATAATAAGCGTAGAAAGCACAATATATAGTCAGAGAGAATGTCTTATTCGAAGCTGAAGGCTGTATAAACGTTCCGCTTGATTGGTTTTTTTCTCACTTCACGCTCATTTTTTCTTGTGTGTATACACTCCATCGTCGTCAACAAGCCATTCTCTTTTTGAAATATTACTTTTTTTTTTATATTACAGTCAACGATGACAAGCAATAATGTTGAAAAAGTAGGAAATTTTGGTAATATTATTTATGATTCTGATAATGATACGCCTGGTACAAGGAGACGAATAGGTATTAGTGCAACTGAAATTGAACTTCTAGATGATATACCACCTTCATTTGGAACGGGAATAACAAGTTCTAAAAATACTGTACCGAATAAAGAACGATTATTTGAATCACAAATACCATCTTCATCAATAAACAAAGAAAACCAACCAAATAATTATCAAGCATTATCTTTTAATAAAGAACAACCAAAATCGAATATTGCTTATCACGATGGCAATGATCAGCAACTTAATTTTGCAGTTGATAAACTTTTAGAAAAATATGCACCCGAGTAAGCATTGTTTTTTTGTCAAACAATACGAAAAGAACAATCCATTCTTTTTTCCTTTTCTCAGTGCTTTGCCACAAAATTTAGTGAATGCGTCTACTATCAGTGGACAACCTTCACAAGTCAATGTTGTCACAGCGCGCGATGATTCATTTTTTTCTTCATTTCAAACAACTGCTCCTTCATCATCAACAACTTCAAATAATTATTCAACTATAATTCGACCAAACAAAGGACAAGTACTTCAAACAAACACAAAATCAAATAATAATCATAATAATAATAATAATCATAGTCAACCACCGACACGTTCACAACCAGAAGCTGTCTATAATAGTATTCAATATGCGATTTCACCACAACAACCCCAACAAAAACCTCAATCATCTATACCTATTAAAACTAAAACTGGAAATGTTGCTCAGGTGGTGCCTGGCAAATTATATACTTTACTGGATGATCCACTTCATATATTCTATGACAGACAATACCCAACTCCTTCTCAAACAAAACCACCTTCACAACAACAACAACCTTCTTTTCAAACTACATTTCAACCTTCAAATAATTTTCAAACAACACAAGATCCATTAGTAACCATGTTTACTAATGCACCAACAAGAAATCCTCAACAACCAATGGCAACTACAACAGATAACAATTCAAATGGTGTGCAACCATTTAATCTTGAAAGTTTAATAAAACGTGTTCAACAAGATTATTATCAAGAAATAAAACCATTTGTATCAAGCGTTAGATTTGTTGAAAAAGATCGTGAATATGGTCAAAGTTTAGCAGATATTGGTTTTGTAACACCAATTAGTGTTCGAAGAGGTTTTACTAAACAAGCTGATGATATTTTACGACGTAGTTTTGGCCAACAAGCTCCTCGACGTCAACCGTTTAATCGTCCTGACCCGAATGATTATTCTGATGATGAAGAAGATGATCATATAGATGATCTTCATCCACCAAATCGGTATCGTCCACCATTAGAAAAATTTGATTCTAAACAATCATTTACATCTGTTACATCAGTATCAACATATAGTGGTGATTATGATGATCCATATTCATCACCACGTAATCGAAAAAAAACAAATGTTCATGATCAATCAACATCACCACCTCGTAAGACAATTAAAATCTAATGAAAATATTTACATCAATTTAAAAAAAATTGTTTTTAGCAAAACCAAATCAAACAAAAACACAACCTCAGATACAAAGTAAGAATATTATTAGTAAATATTTTCTATTTTGTCTAAAAAAATATTATGTATAAATTAATAGTAGATATTTTATCTTCTAAATTCTTATCGTTAATTCATATATAATGAATCTTGATTTTGTTCAGACTCTGCTGCTGCTTCCATGGTTGCTCCAATGAAACCAATGACAAAAGATGAAAGTGACGAAGAAGATGACACAACAACAGCCAACAATCCGATTGTTCCAAAACTTGCAAAGCGTATTTCACCTGATCGATATTCAATGAGTTCAGCTGACGCAACAACATCCGATGATGAGGACGACTATATAGCTAGTTATAATGAACATGAAAATCCTAAAAATTCTCGATCAAACGGACTCGGAGCAGTTAATGCTAAAGTTACAAATTCATCTGTTGTAGAACCTATTGATAAAAAAACAGGAAGTCAAACAATACAACGTAGTGAAGATATTCATCCAGTACCACCAACGATTCGTGTATCACAAACAAATTTAACTTCACCAAAAGATTCTCGAACTGAAGTGAAAAAAATTGGAAGTGAAGGAAGTGATATAGGACTTTCTGAATCAGATGAAGATAGTAGCGGTGAAACTGAAGATAAATCATCAACACCTCTTAATAAATTACCAAGTCCATTAGTAAATCAATCTAATGTTCAACCAACTCCAACTAGTGCAACAAGTGGACGACCTACAATTACACCACAAATGAATGCTCGTGGTCCAATACCACAAACAAATGTTCGTACTCCAACAACACAAACAAATGCTCGTACTCCAACAACACAAACAAATACTCGTACTCCAACAGCACCAACAAATCCTCGTGTTCCAGCAACACAAAATGCACCGTCTGCTACACGAACCAATAATGAAAATAATCCAAGACAGGCTACTGGATCAACAACAAATCCAACTAGTAAATGTTCTATAGAATTTTTTTATTTATTTCTTCAATTTATTTTGTACTATTAGATCAACGAAGTACAGCAGCACCTGAACGAAATGCAGCTAGCGGTCCTGCAAATACGGGTAGATATTCACATGAAATCTTTCTCGAAAAAGCCATGATTTTGTTTATATATATTTAGGTTCGACTCGCTTATTTAATGCAGAAAATAATTCCAAATCTGCTAATAAACGTTCAGCTAAAGATGGTTCATCTTCATTTAAAAATAAAATTAAATCATTGTTTAGTAGAAAACAATCTTAATAAGAAATAACTTTCAATTGAATTGTTATATTATATTTTTTCTTTTGTATGATTTTATTTATTTTTTCTTCCTTTATGAAACTATGGAGCTATTTAATCGCATTTCAAAATATATAAAACAAAACAGAATGCGATTACTCTATCGAATTCAACATTTGAAATAAAGTCTTCTTTGAAAAACAGAAAGAAGATTTCACTTCGATAGTTAATTTGAAAGTATTCTCTTTTCTTATAACTAAAACTGTAGCCATATGATTGAAATGAAGATGTGATTCAGTCGAATTTTACAATTAAAATAAACAGGTATGGTAAGCTTTACTTTCGATTAGCATTACAGTAAATATTTTAATCAGCAATCTTTATTCATGACTCGTCATCCATAATGAACGTTCGATCGAAAACCACTTTTTTAAAAACTTTTCGTTTCTCGTAGTTCAGATTTGTCCGCCTCTCTTCCCTCGTCTTGGACGCCTGGTTTAAAAAAGTGACAGGATAATTCGTTGTAAGACATGCTAGTCTTAAAGTATTCTGAAGGAGCATCAAAAGCAGATGGATAAGGTCGAAAATAAGTGTAGGTGGATGCATGGACTAGGGTATGATGACTATGTCAATAGAGAACAGAAAATATCTTCATCCATCAGAACTTGGCATACGACATGACAACAGGACCATCCTTTCCTGTGCCTATCTCTGATTTCCACACCTGCAATGAATTTACCAGTCACCATTTCAAAAACTTTTTTAAATAAAATACTTAAAAAAAGTGAAAAAAATCTTCGCATGTCCGTATGTGTCTAACCATTCGCTTTCCTCTGTTGAATCTTATCCGGTTTAGGTCAATCATTCTCTACCCCCTCTTTTATTCGACCGTCATTTATAGGTGACCTCATAGGTATTCAGCAAGAATAAAGGTTAACAAAGAAATCAAAGTGCACTACGTCTTTTTTTTAAAGAAGTAACATAAAAAAATTACAAAAATTATAATATACCCTCTTACGTAAATAAAAAGAAAACGAAAATTTCAAAGTGAAAACACGATCGACTTATCTCGACGGAACAATAATTTTCGGAATATTCGGTCTTCTTTGGTGTCATGCAAATCTTAATACAACACAAGAAAATTGACAATCATAGATAAAACTTTGTCTCATTATTAATCATCTGAACATCTTTCCACAACAATGAAACTATTTTTATTTCAATTAGTTTGACTAAATTAAGACATTGTACTTCATATCCATTCACTACGACAATTATTATCAACTTATATTTATTTTAAGAACTAAAACAAAAAGACATGAACAATGAATTGAACATTTCGTTAAGTAATAGATTTATCTCCTGAATCTTTTATTAGATGCATTTTCTGTCATTGCAATCGGAGTATATCGAAAATAAACAATAAATTAAACAGTCTTTATTAATCCAATGGTGAATTTATATTTTAATTAACACATTTATTTTTACTCAGCACTAATCGTTACAAAGCACTTTAAATTTTGAAAAATCTCGACATATCAAATGATTTATATCGAGTTTTATTAATTATTATTAATGATCCTTGTGTCATTAGCTCATTCGATTGTTTTAATGATAAAATTCAATAACTTTTTATGACCATTTATAGTATCCGTTTAATCAATGTTCATTAAGACGATGATGATCAAATATGGATCATTCAAATAAAGTTAAGTAGTGATGATAAATCTGATTTATAAAAAGGCTTCGACTACATGCAGCAAACACTATGGAAACGATTGCAATGCTCAATTTGTATTGATCGTTTGATTCGATAACTAGTGACAAAACTATTTATAATTCTAATTTCAAAATTTTTACAGCATACGATTTGATTGGCAGTATTCTTCGCAAACAAAGAGATTTTAATCATGTACTATATAGAATGGTATAACGAAGCAATCAAATTTTTTAATTAAACGAATAAAAATAATTCTAGAAACATGTGTAAAAGAATGTGAAATCCTTAAGTGATTAACTTTGAAGATCAAAGAAGATGTATGCTTGATTGGATGCCGTTTATTACGAAATTACAATTTATATATAGAGATGAACATGATAAAATATCCATGATGACAAACAAGATAGGAAAAGTTCAACAAATTTGATGAGAGAGAAAGAAGAATATAAAAGAGAATATACCATTTGTCATGAAGAAGAGAACAGAAAGGAAAGAAAATGCGTTGGTAGAAAATGATGCAGTGAGATAGATATTAGTCACTTCAGGACAGCATGACGTGTTTGTATAACAGTGTTGTTAGTATCTACCTTCGAATCAGGGATATACCATTTCAATTTCTTCGAGTTGATCGTAATTGGAGTTGGCTACGAGTAGGAAGTTACCTTTACAAAAACAGTTATTTTATCAGTTACTGGACAATGGGGTAACACAAAATTCCTGAATTTGATTCTTTCGTCTAAGAAAAGCTATTTTTCGAAATTAGTGTTTTTTTTAATGAAGTGTGATCAAATGTCTGCGGAGTTGAGATAACTTGACCGAGAAATGATGTATACAATTTCGAGAAGGTGATTATAGATTTAGATTCCTCGATCTCGAAAACTTTCAGTCAAACTTTGTAAAAAAAAAAAAAAAATGTTACTTTCGCAAAAAAGTCTTTTCTAGAGAAAAGAATCAAAGCCAGAAATTTTGCACTATCCCATTACTCGGTAACTGGTAAAGTCACTGTTTGTGTAATAGTAACTTCTCATTTCTAGACCAACTTTAAGGATTTGAATTGGTACATTCTTTCATGCATGTATCTCATAATAATATTACTTATATTCATACTAATCTCAGTCAATATAGTCTTACTATTAAAATTAAAGATCATCCTTAATAACTAAGAATCCCACTGAAGCAACTTTCATATGTACATTCAGAAATTGTCACAAGCTATAATCATATAGGTGAAATACACAAAGAAAAGTGTATTGAAATAAATATGGAGATATTATTGAAGTATTTTTATGAAATTAAATCTATTTTATTTTTTTTAATTTGATGAATGTGAAGGTTTTTACTAAATAATAAAATTATTTTCTAAAAGCTTAAAAATAACGATTATTAACAGTAAGATAAATGATCAATAATAAAAGTAAATTAAATGGTTATGTGTGATAATTGACTATGCTCGTTTTCAAAGCAAGGAATGATTACTTGACACATTGAATCTTTTCCATTAAACTAATATAACAATTTTCTTTGAAAGAATGAATATAAAAGTTCTGTTTCTTTACACAACTGTTTCTCTCTCTCTCTCTCCACAAATTCTAACTAAGTTAAAGGAGGACATGATTGTATTATCAATTTTTTTTAAATATTTTATTGCGATTATTCTTTCAAGTTGTAAAAACAAATCCATCGCATTGTATGCTAGAACGTAAGTGTTCGAAATCTATTTGTAATTATTCAATAACTTCTGTTCTACAGTTGAACAATATAAATTGATATCTATATGGTTCATTGATTTGAATCAATGGTGGAAAACGATGCAGAAAGAACCGAAGTAAATTATTGAAAAAAACACTTAACAAAATTAGACACATTTTCAATCGAAATCTCAACTCAATTTGACTCGATACAGTTCTATAAAAATTCGCATAAAGCTATATTCGACATTCGTGCTCGAGTCTAATCAGGTTTCAGTACTTCAATAAAACCTAACTAAAGAATTGTTTGTTTTTATCGTGTTAATTTGTAATGCATATATCAGATGCTAGTTATATCTCGAATGATAATAGGATCTGATTCAAAGTACTACGTTTTGACTGTGGTGAATGTCTATTGTGAATAATGCTGAATATAAGATTTTACCCTAGATGGGATCTCAAACGACATTGAAGCTATTAAATCTGACAAATATTTTTTTTTAAAGTTGTAATCTTCTATAAGTGGATTCTACTGACTTAGATACTTCAAAAAGAATAATTGCTATCGATAAGTTAAATCTGATAAAAATGTTTTAATAGAAGTCTTTACTGTTGATTTACGTATGATGACTTGAATGAATTTCCGAAGCCATGTTTAAGTTTCTGCCGATCAAAAATATAGGAAGTAATGGATACGTGGCACGTGTGTGTTTAAAGAAGTGTCACACACAAGCCGATTCACATCCTTACTCTTAGTTCTTGTCATAGATATGTTATAAAAACATGAACTGATCAAAGAATAGATAAATATTGATGAAATTTTAGCCATTCTTAACGATCAATCAAAACTATGAATCAAAGTGAATTTTCAGAACATTTATTGATAAATAGATCCGCATTTTTTTCATGTAGTGAAAAAGAATTTTTTTAATTTCTGTTTTTTTACACAATAATATTGATCTGAAATAATTTTCTTAACACAAACATGATGCACTATTATATAGATGCCTGTGCTATATCTCCGAAAATAAATCATATTTAATATTGAAGTTCTAAAACGTCAAATTCAATGAAATTTGTTTTGAAAATAAATGAACTTCGATAATGATTTTTTCAAGCAAAAACCTCTTAACTATGTCTTTTTTATACATGAATTTTCAATTACTAGAATATGGATTACTCATTAACTTATGAAAAAATAGTTGGAGATTTCTTTCAATGTCGATTTCCATTTTTATTGATCAACGTCTTTAGATTATACGAATTTATCAAAGGAAACTTTAAGTTATGTCTACATTATCCCGTCTGTCATAAATTTTTGTGATTCTTCCATAAATGACATAAGACCTTCAAAAAGATTTCGCATATGTTCACCACAATTTAAAACAGCCTATATCTAGCATTTCAATTTTTGCATTCACATAAGACTATCTTAAAACACTTGTTTTTTTATTACAAAAACTGGATAAAAAATAAAATGATCGTTGTCCTAAGTTTTTCTTTAGGAATATTAATATTTTTGAAATGCAAGTTCGAATGAATAAGTTGAATGTTTTTTCTATGGTATTTTTTATTGAGAAATACGATGAAATATCGAATCTTCTAAAATATCTATTTTAATTGAAAAATGAATTATACTGAAAACTATCAATTCTTGTATCATCTGAAAAACAATTGTCTCATATTTGTGAATCTTGTTTATTTCATCATGAAATAAGATGCAAAAATGTTGTTCGAACTGTTATGTTCTATTAACTATCAATAATCGACTGCTCGAATACAGATCTACTGAACTGTCTCATTGTTAGTCACTGACTATCTGTGAACGATCCTAACCACCTCAAATAATACAGAAACCAATATGTGCGTAGTGATTGTGTCCTCTCTTCACCTCGAACACTCTCACCCGCACTCCTAGGTTACTCTAGAAAATGATAATAAATGAGTCTCAATCTACTACTAAATGTTGATGTAAGCTTCCTGCTAAATAAAATCATGATATTCATTCATAATGAATCCCTAGTTTTATTGACAGATATTTCTTTTTTTATGCATTTTATACTAGTGTTATGCAGCAATGCAAAAAAAGGATGGTAAGATGTTGGATTAAAAACAATTTTTAAAAATTCGTTCTAATCAACTAAAAAAATTTGTCAAGTTTAATTAATTAAAACTTATTGATGAATTTTAATCGGTAACCTACCGTTGAAGAGAACATCGAAAATTACAGGAAAAAGAACAAAACATAAGTTAAAGCTCAGATAAGAATGAGATCAAACTGGGAGCATTTTAATCGACTTCAAACGGATTTATAGTTGTTTTTGTGCATAGATTAAACTCTTTTGCAATCATTTAAATAAGATATGACTGTTGAACATGAAAAATAATCAGAATTTTTCATGAAATTATCTATACATTCCATAAAGATCATAATGCACTATATAATAAAGGGAGTAAGCAATTCACTGTTTCTTCTTCATGATAATCTCAATCCAAGCTTCACTAAAATATCTACTGAGAAAAATTTTGTAGTATTCCATATGACAGAGAAAATTAGGTATACAGTAGGGTGCAAAAAAAATTGCCGATACGTGTATGAACTTTACATGATTTTTTTTCTTCCTTATTCGAACTGTTCAATAAAAATGACATCGAAAGTAAAGGACAAACATTTGTCAACACATCGATCAGTCATATTACATTATTATAATATGGGTCATCGTTGTGCTGCTGAAATTGCTCGACAAACAAAGATCCCCGTACGTACTATCCAGTATAATTTGGCGAAGATTCGGAAAGAAGGTAGTGTGGAACATCGACGTGGTAATGGACGACCTCGAAAAATCTCAGCTGAAGATAATGTTGCAATTGGTCAATGGATTCGACGAAATAATGAAATTACATCCACGGAAATTGTCGAAAAACTTCAAAAAACCAAAAATTTAAGCGTATCACGATGACAGTGCGACGTCAGCTTCATCGATTAGGTTATAAAAATGTTTTACCTCGAGGAACTCCAATGTTGACCAATGAACAAAAAGAAAGACGTGTTCAATGGGCTTTGGTACACAAGAATGATGATTGGAGTCGTACGGTATTCTCTGATGAAACATCTTATCAATTATTCAGAAACACGATTCGTCGTTGGTCAAAATATGCTGATAAAGAAATTAAAAAAATTCCAAAGAATAAACAAAAAATTATGGTATGGGGTGCTTTTAGTATCAAAGGTCAAATATCATGTCATTCTTTTCGAACAATTATGGATGGTCGTCTTTATGTTGAAATACTTCAAAAACATCTTATTGGTGGTGCAAAGAAGCAATTTGGAGGTCGATGGAGATATCAGCAGGACAATGACCCCAAGCACACCAGTCGAATAGCACAACAATTCTTGGAAGACAAAGTACCTGAAACAATGGACTGGCCGAGTAATAGTCCAGATATTAATCCCATCGAAAATCTATGGTCCATACTTAAACGACGTGTAGAAAAACGAAAACCATCAAATATCGACGAATTGGACCAGTTTTTACATGAAGAATGGAAAAAAATCGATTTGACAATTATAAACAATTTAGTATATTCGATGAAATCGAGATGTTTAGCAGTTATTGATTCAAAGGGAGAAAGAATAGATTATTAAGTTTTGTATTTTTGTAGTATACTATGTATATAAACTTTTTATGAAAAAATGGATTTACTTTGATAACAATAAATAAACGAGATTTGTGAAAATTTAACGGCAATTTTTTTTGCACTCTACTGTATATTTCAATCTTGCATCGATATCGATTATGTCGAGCCAGAAATCCATCAAGTGCTGTTCAATCGGTACGAACTCTAGCCATACCTGTTGAACGAAGTATATGAACAAGACGAAGGCTTTGTGATTCACAACACTAAATATTATTTATTTATTTATTTTTTGATAAAAACAATTTTTTTTAAATATTATCTACTTGATATCCTCCTTCAGCAGTTTGTTGCACATTATGTCTTCTTGAAACATGTACAAAGTGATACTTGACGATTAACTTCATTATTCATTCTATCAATATCTATTAATTCTGATTGAATAGTCTACTTTAATTAGAATATGGAAAAGAAAAAGTTCTACTAAAATCTTTTTTCAATTGTTTATATTACCCTTTTAGTTTCTTTAGAATTTTTTTGTAATTCTTCTGTTCATTCTGTTGTACATGTAAGAATCTTTTTGGCAATATGTTTTGTACAGCTATTAATGAATTTCTTACATGAATCGAATGTTTTTTTTTGATGAAACAAATTTAAAATGTGGTGTGAGTGTGCGTGAGTGAGAAGAAGATCCACACTCACATCCACCCTCTTGGTCGTTCTCCGACTCGATTATATGAAGCGGCTGATGATGAAATTCGATTTCAATTCCATTTCTTGTTATCAGATAAAATTATCCTACTGTCTTCCTTCTTCTCGAACGTTTGATTGCTGCTCATGATGACTTTCCAGTTCGTTCAAAGATGTCTCTTCGAAGACATGCATCGATTCGGTTTTTCCTACAAAAGAATAGTCAATGTGGAAGTTGCGCTTAATAATAATTCTTTTGTGGTCCAATGAGCACGAAGGAAAAATTTTAGTTTTTATTTCTTTTATTGAAATCAAGAGGTATAAAAAAATGGAAGTTGTTCGAATAGTTTTGTTTTAGGATGTATAGTTCTTAAACTCCTCCGTCTTTAATAGTCATAATCATCACCATCATCATTGTCTTGTAAACCATAATTACCATGTGCTGCTGTAAGATGTTCATAAATAAAATCTCCATAAATTTTCACACACAACCAACACCAATGAGAATTACATGCAGTACATTCTATATGATTGCAACCACCTTTTTTACTTATTGCTACCCCACACACTTCTTTTGTATTTTCATTTATACCTGGACAATATTTAATATCATTAGTTTTAGGACTTTTACGAATTTCAACACAATCATCACAAACAAAATCAGTTAATACAGGAATATTACCATCTATTCCACAGATTTTTTCTTGTGCTTTTTTAACTTTATAACAATCAATACACCATCCATAATACCAATGTTCATCAATACCGTTTTCTTTATCCGATTTTAATATAGTACATGCTTGTTTATTGTATCTTTTAAGAATTTTCCCACTAGGTGCTTGTTTACAGAATGGACATAGTAAATGAGCAACTAATACAATACTACCAGGTTTTACAGCTTGATACCATTTTGTTAAACATTCAATACATGCATCAGCATTACATAATTTATTACCACATGTTTTATTTATTTTATCACGTGGTAAATCATTACAACATATATAACAAGTTACATATTCTGATTTACCACTTTGTATCCATGTAAAAACTTCTTCTAAAACTTCTTTAGGATTTAATATGGATTTTTTATTATGAATTAATGGTAATGATAAAAATTTCATATCTTCTGTATTATCTAATTCAATTTTATCTTTTAATTTAAATAATGACCATTCAGTAGAAAAAAGATCAATATTATCTTTAATTTTAATTTTTAAATATTCAAATAATTGGGTTTTATTAGCATTAATTAATGTACTAATTGGAACATGAATATCAACTATAGTTTTATTAGTTGAATAATATTGACATTCAGCACAGAGAAATGTATATTCTTCATCATTATTTCGTATTGGTTCAGTTGAATCATAATGTATATATTTGTTATTGCATCCAGTACAACGACGATATGGTGCTTTTACTAATTCCCGACAATAAAAACATTTTGGTTCTGCATTTAATTTATTATATTGAACTACTGCATATAAACAAGTGCATATTTTACATTGTACTAAATGTGATGAATCATCTGAACATGTTTCAGGTGTATATTTCAGATTATATCGGTCTAAACAAAATGCACAACAACTGGTACCTACATCTGGAAATAAGGTAGTAGATCTAATAATATGACATGTTTTACATTCAGCTTTTATATCTTTATGAATCTGCATAATTGTTGGACTAAATGGTTGTTTAACTATTACATGTGTAGCAGCATTTATTTTTAATCCACCAACAGTATAAATTTTTTGAAAGAATAGATTTTCATTATCAGTAAAAAATTGAGGTAATTTAATACACATTTTACTAAAGGTGTATACATAATTTTCTGGTAATTCTAAATCAATCCATTTGCCTTTTACACTTGTTAAAAATCGTTCAGCTCGTTCTTGTAATATAGCATTTTTGGATAATAGACATAACATAGCCATAATCGAAGCTGGGCGTAACGAAACTTTTAAACCTTCAGCTAAAAGATGTGGTAATAATTTAAATATTTCATTATCATTGATATTTAATGGTAAATATGTTTGTGGTAAATTAGATATATTTGTAACAACTGTAAGATGATTTAATAAATTCATAACTGTACGTAATACTGGTGGATTACATGATCGAGTAATTTCCATTAATTCACGTCTATCCATTTTTTGATCTAATGTTAATACTAAAGCTGGTACTTGTTCTTTAACTTCAGCAATTCTAGCTTGAATTTCTTCTTTAGCATTATAACTTTCTTCTAACCATGTTCGAACTATTACAGCATCGTCTTTCAATTTTGCATCACTAGCCATTATGTTTAATGTATTTGATAATGTAGATAATAGTTTTTCTCTACGTTCATCTTTTCGTTGTTCACAAATTAATCGCCATAATAAACCTAAAATACTATTATGGGTCAATGCAAGAACATGTTTAGGTGTCATTAAAGATTCTAATATTTGATATACTACAGATTTATATGTATCATCTTCTTTAAATTTATTTAACATAAATTTTAAATCTGCTATCATAAATTGTATTGGATCTGCACTGAATGACTCAGTCTTGATCGAAGCTTGGTGCTTTGATTTTGCGCTTGGTAAGTATACGAGATCTTCATATCGTGCATCTTCTTCATTATCAAATGCAGATAAATTGACATTTATGAAATTTAAACACTGTACTAAATCTGTTGGTTCATATTCAGCATTACATAATCTAAAATCAAAGAAAAATATTCAGTTGTAAAAATTTCTATTCATATAAAGCCTCCGACATATTAGAAGATCCAGAGTCTTCTAATGTGTCCTTTAAAAAAGCTAATTTTTGGCAGTGTTATCAACAAATTTTGGTTCCAGTCAATTTTGCACGATGCATCGTTAGTAAACAAGTTTCTTTTATTTATTCCTCATGTGCACAATGAGAAAGAAGAAGAAGAAGAAGAAGAAGAAGAAGAATATCCTCGCATTTCGGGTACCTTTCAGTATTGGGTGCTGTCCAAGGACAGTTTCGAAAGTCCGATGTTTTTCCTACAACTATTACTAGCTGCAGCTCTGGATAGAAGGCCAGTCTGACTCAGAGTTCCTCCTGCTTAATCACTTAAGCTCCTCATGCATACTGACTAACCACATTCTAGCTACAGGTGCTTGTGTATGTCATACGTAGTTAGCGTGCTGTCGGATGAGTGGTTCAAGACAAAAAATCGTTAGTAACTTGTCCAAGATTATTCTATATCTGGTGACGCCTAGCTTCGAACACACTATATTGTGGATATGTGTCGAACATCTTAACCATTCAGCCATAGCAGCTATGAGAAAGAAACATATTATCCTGTGGGAAAGAACGAGGTCATCGTTAGTAAGTGTTCTTAGAACAATACAAACAACACGCCCTAACATCTTGATACAGTGCTCAATAGAATTCATTTTTCTAAAGAACTCTATTGTCACTGGTAACATTTAACCTTCAAAATAACTAAATAACTGAAAAAAAAACAAATTTCTTTGTGCCGAATTTACTTAAGTCAGTTGTTTATGTTGAGGCTTGATTAGTACGGATGGAATTCGTACCTAGTGATAACTAGTGAAATCTACTACTAACAAAGTTATTGGTCGCAAACTAACTTCAATGAATACGGCTATCTTGCGAAGAAACAGTTTGTAGAACAACAGCAGTTGAGTACATATTCTGCGTTTTCCTTGGTGCCTCGTTTGAAAAATGCCTCTAGATCGTATTGAAAAAAGAAATACGTTCTCAAACTCATAAGTACTCGCCGAACATACTCCGAAATGTATACGTAAAGTTAGGTTTTCTTCAATTATGAAAATCTTCTTTGGAATAAAGACGTTTCTGAATCTCTAGAAGAAATTTCTAGGTTAAGAAACTTTTTTATTACTACAAAACAAAATATTTATCTAATATGTTAGTATTTTACAAAGATCTCTTCATGGGATACACTTGCGAATGTGAACTCGACCCACAAGATAGTACGGTCATAGCAAGATTTTTCCGCATATAGAAATTAACGAATTTTTCCAGAACAAGCTGTAAAGAAGAACTAAAATAACTCCACGATGTGTTTTCAAAAAGACTATTATTTAATAGACAGTTGTTTCCTATTAGCTGTTTCTCAAGATTTTTCTAACTCGAGACTGACACGTTGCTATCATGCCGGAAGTAAAGTATTGTTCATATTGAACTTAGATATCATTACGGACTTTAATACTAAAAATGTCACTGAACTCGGAACTGTTTTCAAAAGAATCAATTCTCTGTGGGGTCCTCTAATATGTCTTTTGCTTCATTCATCACAGGGGATCTTCTATTATGGGAGACCTTGTATTATAGGAGGGTCTTCTAATGTGTTGGGGCCTTAAATGGTATATTCTGACAATCGTCATTCTTACCTTAAGAATAAATTAATAGTACATTTTGAAATAGTTTTTACATCGGTTGTTCTTAATAATAATGTTTTGCCTTGAGTATAATTACTTAATAATATGTAAAAAGATGATGTAGTAAATTTTGCATCATTTAGAATTGAAAATACTTTACATCCAGTTTGCTGATACAGTTTACATAACTTAATCCAATCTTTTTCTTTGATATTTTTTGCTTCTAATAACCAGGACGATCCTTTAGTTGTTGGATGATGTGGTGGTGCATCTGTATATAGAAACACTACTGTATTCGAATCCACTAAATTCATATCTAATGCTTTATTTAATGCAGTTTTTGTAGCTTCTGGATGATCTCCACCACCAGCTGGTTTTAAATCTCCAAGAAATGTGGAAAGTTTGTTCATATCAGTTGTATAACCAGAGAAATCTATGACTTTATCAACAGGTTGATCATAATCACGATACCCTACAAAGGAAATATCATAGTTAAAGTTAATAATTAATGCAATACGAAGCACAGCATTTATGTAGTCGTGTGCGAGTACTTTCTCGAATACGCATCACAAGTCATCATTTTGTATCGCGATGATCTCGAGAACAAAAATTCCCAAACAACTTGTTGGAACGCGAAGTCGTAGTATTGAGATCGAACCAATAAATTTTTTTGAGTTCTTTTCCAAAAGATGTTCGGTTTTCTTACAACTAGCTTCCGAAAATGACAAATTTTAAAGGACTTTGCTTTTTTTCATTTTTGAGATAATTAAAACGAAAGCACCAGCGAAAGTTAGGTGCCACTTTCTTTGCTCATATGTGAAACAGCTGTGAATACTAGGGATCTGCAAAATCGCTTGTTTTAGTCCCTGTCCCGATCCCAGTCATATATTATTTTTAGTCCCGATCCAGGTCAAATTTTTTCCAGTCCCGGTCCCGGTCTTTGACAATGGCTTCATTTCTAAAATCGAGCAACTTTTTTTTTACGATCTGTGTACTTTTATGAATACATCAAATTGTCATGAATGATTTTGATTCGCTAACAATACGAGAATTCTTTTATATCCAGTGTTAAAGTGAAAGAATTTCACTGAAAGCTCGAAGAAATAAAAATAACCTTTGAATTTTGTTAAAAATTCTCAGGTACTTCGTAGCAGTCATTTACTTATTTCTCTCTTCTTTTATATCTACTGCTCTACCTAATGGATTTATTATCGAATTGATTATTTATACTGGGTCGTCATTTCGATTGTCAAAAAAAAATAATGAGCGACACATCTATTTACTATTATCTGATAAGACTTAAATAAAGGAATGATCAAAGAATGAACGAATTAATCTTATGCGTATAGTGTTGTGTTCATTGTTTTATATGTATTCAAAAACCTGTGCAATTTGAAAATTCAGATGCTTGCAAACAGACTTGTAATCAGCTAAGACTTTTATAGAAATAGCAAATAAAAATATCTGATTTACAGATCTTTAATCATGTCAAAATGATAAACATGAAAATATATTACATAAAACACTGACCGGGACCAGTGTGAAAAAGTTTTAGTCCCGGTCCCAGTCCCGCCGGGACTGGGACCACTTTGCAGTTCCCCAGTGAATACAGCCGATCATAGATAATGAATCATGTAGATAATTAAACGATCAATCGATATTGTTCATTAGAAATATATTGATGCGCTCTTATAGAGTTCTCGCAGTGATGAACTTTGCGATGTCTAGTTTATAAATTCTTTCATATTTTTATCAGCTGATCGCTTGAAAGATGAATTTGAGAATGTGCAAGTAGAGAAAAAGCGCTAATTTGAGTGAAACATCAATATGGTTTTGAAAAAAGCAATCCCTAATGAATCGTAAAATCGTTTATTCGTTTTCGGAAGATATTGTCTTTTTCGAAAAATCGAAATCCACGCTTCGCACCGCATTTCGTATTGGAGTCGAAACTCGAATACCATCTAGTTAACTACGTTCATTTCACAACTCTCTTTACGAATATTCAAGATTTTTACGTCACAAATCGATGTTACTTACATAGAATACCTATTTCTGATTTTGTTTGAGTAGTAAGTTTCATAATGGATGCAACCTGATAAAGGGATATAGTAAGAGAGTTCAAAAACTCGCCCATGGATCCCGTTGCATCGATGATTAATAAAACACGGTAAGCAATATTATCGTTTGATTGTGGCATGCTTTTTCTGTTAAAGTATGTTCGAAAATAAAGCAATACAACTACGAGGTATGTCTATTATATAGAATGAATATTTTTTTCTTCCTGTGCTTGTATTGACGTGTAACGTCATTTACGGAGTTAAACTGACGTCACCATAATGTGTTATTACAACACACCATCGACATTTTTGTCTTCCTTTCTGTATTAAACAATTGTCATTGCATGTGGGAAAGAATTCATAAGAACAGAATGTTGAAACTATATAGTAATGATATAGTTTTATTGCATCAGTTTGATCTAATAAATGACGCCATGATCAGACAAAAATATAGAGAGAAGAAAATATTCATACTATCTAATAGTAAAAGCTGTTAGCGCAATCCCTTGCGGGATTAAAAATGTGAAACACGATGGCTCTACTATTACTAATTGAATGGAAATCCTTTCGTTCAACTATGTTGCGGTACATTTGTAGCTAACCGTTNAAGGCATTTCTCAAAATTTTTCAATTCTATGCTTCATGAGTTTTCTGCAATCATTCTACGAAACGTCATTCAAATAATCAAAGGAGGATAAACGGTGTAGATTCAGATGGACTCATTATATTCTGAGAGCAAAGTGGCCAGAATATTCACTCCGAGTTCGGAAGGAAAACAAAATGAAATGTTGTAGCGAAAAAATTAAGAACATGTTGGAGAAGGCACACAGCAGCTAGTATTCAGATTAGAAGGAGTTATGTGGATCGATTTTTGATGTTATTTCAATTGCAATGACGAACAGGGAGGGACGATTATAATTTCGCATATTATGCTTTCAACATATTCAACAAGATTAAACAACCAAATTCTGAGTCACTCTGTTGGAAAGAAAATGCAAAAAAAAAAAAGGAACCCCTCTATTAGTTGATGGGATAAATTGATTTTTTTCGGTGGACAATCTTATTATAATAAGCGATCAATAATGAAAGTTTTTACACATTAATTTTATAGAACGAAGAATGTTGAAACAAAAGAGAGAAAAAATCATATAAGTAAATAGCAACATTAAAACAACATGTTTGAGTCTACTGAGATTATGTCAGAATACTCTGTGACTAATTATGTTTTTCGTCTTTAATAGTTTTTACAAGGATTCACAATTAAAATAAAAATGAAATCATGAAGCGTATAATGAAGTATCTTTCCGGTAAAGTCATGTAAGTTTTTTTATAACAATTACTGATTTTTTTTTGAGATTTGAATGATGTGGAACGTCTGTTCCTTTGACTTTTTTCCTTTCAAGTTTCTGTTTGTTAACAATCCAATTATTCGATTCTTCCTAGAATATACACTAGATGGGCACACGGCCTAAACTCGTAGTACAAAACACATGTCTAATCTGAACTTATCGTTGATGAGATTATAAAACTTTCAACTTAGTCGAAATATCAAATTTAGCGACAGAACATATTTGTAAATTATACAAAGTAGAACGATGAATTTAATCTACGTTTAATTATATACATCACAAAATCGAATTTTGTACCAGTTGAAAATTTTTGTCCATTGCATGAAAAAAAAACAAGGGTACATAAACGAGTCGAAATCGCAATAAGTGATATAGTAACTAGATATATCATTTCAAATAGACTGATCGCGAATATGATATTTAGAATGAATAACATTGTATGCTCCGCGGGATTTAGCGAGCTATATATGGTTATCTATAAAGTTCCCTTATGAGGTTTATTCGAACTTGAGCAAGGAAAAACCAGCTGAAGTAAAATTAAAACACAAACTGGCGATACCAAGTCAAACTTTAGCTCAATTCACTTAAGTTTTCAGCTCAAGGTTAGTGAAATTCAGTCAGGGAATCCTACGAGTAACAGCATTGAAGTTGCTGTACTCCACAGACAATACAATTCGATTCATTATAAATGTTACATTTGTGGACCGCATGCTCGGATTAATATACCTAGTGATCAGAAACCCATGTACGACTGGAAAAAGATCTTATCCATCTTCGTTCTTTATAGTACTCTGGTAGACAAAAGTTCTGGACTTAAAGTTAAGAAAATTTATTTACAGTTGATGGAGTCTCACCTCAAACGCGAGGTATTGCCCCTCAGGTGGTTCCCTGCTTAGTTAACACTATAAGCCAGCTAACAATGCCTAACATTGTTTATCGATCATCAATATAATGAAAACTTCAACAGATGGCAGCAACATTTGATCGAATCACTTCTGCTGTTGAGACTCGTTTTAATTTTCTCAAAAAAAAAACAGAACTTTGTAACAATATTTGAAATCGTACGATCATTGTGTCATAAAATAGTGATTCGAGGTAGATAATGACTAATATACAGTACTTTGCACTGTTATTAAGAAATACAGAACACGAAAAACTCTTTTTTTTCCAAAGGTAATCGATTGTCAGCAAACGCTGTCTTTTTCATTTTTATATGTCGAACAGAAGTTTTTTTTTTTTTTCTTGAACCGTTCCTGAGAGTTAGGAATTAAAAAGGTTCCGCTTTTATGTGTGTCATATGACAGTTGTGAGAAATCAAAACATCATTCTTGATATCTATCATGTAATTGTTTATGTGCAGAAAAAACAGAAACTAGGAAGACTCTGCAATGCTCTAGAACTTCAAAAGTCTTGTTATGGAGACGGAGGGCGGGGACGCAAAACTTTCTTTTCTTCCACAGGCTCTGGTTATAGTGCTGGCAGATGTGGTTTAGTGACGATTTCGTTCTCGTAGTTCCGACGGGTATTTATTTAAGAGGCAGTTTACTGTACTCAATAATGACTTATATTATATTCTTATGAGAAGTTTTGATGCCTGACATTTCGTTACTAAGAAATCGTCAAAAATCGAAAAGGCAATATTGTTTAAATATAAAACAATATTGAATATGCTCAAAATGCCACATATTTAATACACTTGAAAGTTGATTTCGATGTGTTGTTTAATGATTAATTCTTTTTTTTTTTCTTTGGCTTGATTTTAATCATGAAAAACAAAAAAAAAAAATACCGAATTATTTTCATTTCTCTATTATACGAATAAATAAGAACAAAAAATACAAGACATAAATGAAATAAAGCCAAATAAACATAAATAATCTGTGTATCAGCGTTACAATTTTAGACAACTGTAGTATGCTACTTTTTTTTATACTATTAAAAAGATAAATGATTACATTCTATCTTAATTTAGTATCAATTTTTCTTTCTGTAATCACATACACAAGCTACAGATATATATGAACAAGAAAAAAAAAATACAGTTTTGCAAGTAACTGTTCGAATATATATATATACAACTCGATTCATGCTAAATCGAGTATGCAACATAAATAGCTACACGCGGAAATGACTATAGGAAAAATAAGTCTATTGGATAATGAATGTGTTATTTTTGAATATTTATGCATTGGCTGTACGTTTTTTATTATCATTCTCTGATGTATTTGTTGTTGTTCGTACAAGTCTGAAGAATAAAAGAAAAAAAAGAAAGTTCAATTTATATGAATAAAATTTAAACTTACGGATCATTTACTTGATCTTGTTCATCATCATCTGTAGAAGTTTTCTTGTTCGATTTTTGACGTTTTTCAAAGATTAAGATAATAATAACAAGAACAAGAACAACACTTACAATACCAATAAATGGCCAAAGTGCTGCTAATCGATCTAATAAAAACAAAAAAACAATTAAATGAACATTTCTTCTCTTGCCGGATATTAACATAAAAAATTTTTTTTCGAGTTTTGATTTGACTTCGAAATGTTCTCTGGCAAAATATCACACAAATGAAGGTTCGTCGTGGTTAGCTAGTACTTTTATTAAATCCAACTCTGACACTACAGTTATTCTTTCTATGCAAGATTCTCCTAATAATATTTTCTAAAGGTATTGAGAGCATGAGTCACGGATCTCTAACACTGCATACATATTTTTGTCAAGATCAATTTTTTTTACAAAAAATAGCATACAGCCTAATTTGATCGTAATTGCCATCAGAAAATGTACTTGATTTGTCTGTCGAGCAGTTTAAGTTTTTCAGATATCAATTTTCTCGATGACATCACGATTTTTGGGCAACTAGTTTTTCAGTTTTGTTTGAGGATATTGTAACAAAGCTATTTATTCCGTTAGATAGATTATATCAGAGTTGGAACCGGACAGTTTTTTTCTATCCGGTCCGGTCCGGCCGACTAAAAAATCTGTCCGGTCCGGTCCGGTTAGCATCCGGCCGGACGAATTTTATAGCCAAACTGGCAAAAATCTGGCGAAAATAACCGACCATAAAAGTATCTGTTAACATAAAATATTAGCGAAGGGGAATTGAATATTCACATGCAGAAATCCCAACTTGGGATGATCAATTAACATTTACGAAAAATTTATAAATTCAAAAATAAATTTTAAGAAATTTAAAGTAAAAATAAATTTTAAAAAGCTTTATTTATTTCGAATTTAAATCGGATATACATAAATTTAAATCTTTTAAAATTATTTAAATTTATTCAAATCCAATTTAAAATTATAACTAATTAACGGCAAATCGCCACTCTTAATCCGAACTGGAAACTAAAACTTGGAACTGAAACTCTCCCTTCATATTTTATGGCAAGGTGCGTCGACTTTTCGAGCCCGATATCGATATAAATTAGCTATTCAGAGCAAAACTGTTTTTCATCTGAATTTCAAAAAAGAAAAAAAAAAGCAAATTTATAAAACATATAACATAAAAATGTAAATTTTTTATTTTTCTTAATTCAGGCAGCTGCGTAAGTAGAACAAGAGAATAAATTATTTGATCAAAGTTAAATTGAGCGATACATGAGAAAGAAATCGATCGATATAAAGAGAACAATAAATCGTTTACAGTCAAGTCGAAGACAAGATAGCTATTGAGTCTTTCGCAAACACATTCTTTTGACTTGAAAATATCATAAAAAGACCGTTTTCAGTAGAGAAAATTCTTGGATGCAAACAACAATTTTGTAATAATGAACTGGCAAAAATCCGGTTCTGTCCGGCCCGGTTTAACTTTTTGTCCGGTCCGGTCCGGCCGGACCGGTTCCAACTCTGGATTATATTTAAATATCTTATGCCGTATCTTCCTAAATGAAGCATCTGGAAATTTTGAGTCTATGACAAATTTTGTTCTCCTTGACTCGTTTCTGAGAAATCCCCGGGTAACGGTAAAGAGCCAGTTAAATAAACAAACCTTTAACACGTAATAAAACTGTAAATGAAACATCATTGAGTGAACAACGATAATAACCATTATGAATTTTTTTAACTTTTTCAATGACTAATTCATTGTCTACTTTATTGATTCCTGAAGGTAAATTAGAAAATGAATGACCATCTTTACTAAAGTCCCATTGAATATCAATCTCATTTGGATCAATTGGTTCAGGATCAATAATACATTTTAAATGAACTAATTTATCT
Source organism: Rotaria sp. Silwood2 (assembly GCA_905329745.1). NCBI lineage: Eukaryota > Metazoa > Rotifera > Eurotatoria > Philodinida > Philodinidae > Rotaria > Rotaria sp. Silwood2. The sequence goes on along the minus strand of CAJNSZ010000304.1, from coordinate 93,850 downwards.
TCACTTCGTCGTATTGATCCATGAGTAGATTCAATTTTTTCATTATTTCGATTTGTTTTTATACCTTGTGGTGATGGTTTAACTAATAGAAAAAGACACATTAAAAATGACATTATTATTATTATTATTATGAATAAATTTTTATTCTACGTCGTATTTGACCAAATCGACATTGACTTGGTTCTTCAGTACCATTTTTCTTTGTTTTAACTTGCCAAACTGTAATATTTTCATCAGATTTTACTTAAAAGAATACAAAATTTCGTTAGTTTTTTGTCTTCGAAAAATATCTTTCTTTACCGAAAATTTTTATTACAAGAGTTGAATACGTCGCATCCTGCATGACCACATAATGACCGGGTTTTTCAGTAGTTACAGCTACACCATCTTTATACCAACCAATAAATTCACCATTGCCATCATTTCCTGTATATTCACATTTTAATTCAAGTGAATGTTTTAATACAGCTTTAATATCAGCTGCTATGTGTGGTATGCCAACATATTGCGCATTTAGATTAAATATTATATTTGATACTAGACAAGAAAGAAAAAAGATTAAAGTAGATTAGAATTTATTGAATTCAAAAGAATCTAAATCAACACCTTCAACGGATGCTTCTATAGATCACCGATGCCAAAACTCTTTTAATTAAATCAACTAGTTTAAGATGCAAAAAAAAAAAAAAATTCAACAGCAATGCATTTTTAATAGTCAATAGAGTTTTCTGTTACACGATTTCTAAAAACTCGAACTCCATAGTTTTCAGATCTCAAAAATTATTTTTCAACAAATTAAAGACCTTACTATCATAATTCATTTAGTATAGAATACTCCATTGGTTATTAAAAAATCACATTTTCGATTTGAGCTATAGTCGACATTAAAAGTTTTGCACCATCACTTTTTATTTTTAACTTGTATTTTAAAATTATATAATATTAATTTAATATGATTATATATCTAAATATACACTGATCTTAATACGAGAAATGATTAAATATAAAAGACAACATGATGTTGTCCCTGTAGGTTCTTGAAGAATGATAGTGATTTTATGAAAATGAATAATCTTTACACATACATCATGCCCATGTGTTATATGGCAATGAATATAATAGTGCTCAATACTTTCTTCAGTGAGTAATGAATGCTATTTCACACTCATGAAATAATACATTGTTTAATAGACTGAAACATTTTACTATTTTGATTAGACATAACTATTATCTCTACTGATTTCAAACGTCGATTATTTTATAAAATGTTTCTTTAATTTTTGAATGTATTGTACAATTTTTCTTTACCCAATACTAAATTCATAGTGTAATAATGAAATGTACTACACACACAGTTCATTAAATTCTCCTGCTGTTTGCAAATCTTATCAACAACAAGAAAATGACATGTCTAAAGCGTCTTCTGAAACATATCTTTTTATATTAATTCAATAGTTTATCGAGCTTAGTCTACGCGTGATGAAACTATCAAGACTTGTAACAAACCATATCACGTAATCTTTTTATTTATTATAGGGCTCAAGTTTCTATTTATTCAAGCATTTCTCGTATTAAACAAATACACACACATATATATATATAGAGCAGATAGAATCTGCTGCATAAGCATACGATCATATTAAAATCATCTTGTGTCATTTTAATACTCGACTTAAAAATAAAAAGTGGTGCGAATGTTTAACATTATAAAGAAAAAACAAATTTAAATTACAGTGTTGTTAAACTTTTTCCTACTACTTTATAGTTTCATCGATCTGAAGAAGGACTAATAGATTTTATGTTTAGAAAAATTTATCCAGATTTACAACCAACGAAAAGAGATTGTTCGAGAAGAATAAAAAATATATGCTTTTAGATTAATTAATACCTGCGAAAAAAATGACAAGCATTTGTGAGAAGATCATAGCTTACGAATGAAGGATATAGAATAGTAAAAGAGAGAAAAATAACGTTCTTTCCTTTTCTTCTTGTTGTTGTTATTGTTTACTTTTGTGTATTGTTTTTCCGAGTTTTATAAATTTTTATTCTATAAAGAAAATATTTTTTCTTTGATTTAATTGTTTTGAAATTTATTTTAAAAAAAATGGATTAAAAATAAGAATATATTTTTTTTCTTAACTTATGATTTGCTTAGAGATAAACCAATGTAATAATAGAGAACAAACCTATTTATTGTCAAAATTATCTATCTATTCTTGAAGAGTATTAGTGAGTGTAGAATTTTTTTTTTCACATCACGACGTGTGTTTTATATCAAATCAGTACATTAATAATGAACCTATATGCGAAGTTGATTATTCAACTGCAAACAAATTATTGTCGTCGATAGTTTCAAAGGCTACAAACTGATTCACTTCTCTCATTAACCAAATCTTCATCTTTTTTTTTTAATATTAGTCATATAGAAGGAATTCTTTTTTTTCGTTTTGATAAGAGAAAGTAACTAGTGAAATTATACTCGATTATAAGATATCAAAAGCTTATAAAATTCATTTGTATGTGTAAGGTCCAAATTACTCGTGTATCATTCAGCAAGGTATTTTCGATTTCTATTCTTGACAAGTTTGTTGTCTTTTTTTTTTTCAATACAACGAAATAAGTTTTTCTCAGGGAATTTGCTTGCGCAGGTATGAAAGCAGCTACGAATAAAAAAATTACTGTTTATCTTTCGCATGATTGAACCTATATGGTTGATGTATGGGCTCAATTATCATATTAAAAAAAATCTGTTATGTTCAAGTGCGATTAGATACAAAAGTATATTCGATCTTGTAAATATCGCGGAGAGTCCAATGTATGTTTAAATTTATATGGTGATGAAACCGCTTATCAAGGACAAGTTATATTGATTAACAGGATTTGTTCGAGATTGATGTGCAACAAGAGAACGCCCAACTATTATAGAAATGACGATTTATTAATATTATATAAAGAGAACTTAAAATTTCCCATAGGAAAAACTTTATAGAAATCTGGAAAACACCTTTTTCCTTTTCAATATTCTCATTATCGAATTCGTAAAAAAATTCAAGTTAATTTAGCTACTGAAGAAGAGTTTAAACAATATTCATTTATATTTGTAAATATGCACAATGGTGTTTTATTCGGATACCCTTTCCAGAGTTTGATGTTATTGTACCACGTTCATACTATGTTTTTGTGCTTCTTTAAATAGGTATGTGCCCTCCGGAAAGGAAAATCTAGATAAAATACCTATGCATAAAATGATTCTGAATTACATGTTTATTCTTATCCATTATTAAATTTCAAAGTACATGAATAGGATAATTTTACATTTAAAAAAGGAAACAAAATAAATGTTTTTATTTTCTGTTCATCATACATAATAGAAATGAACAATGAATCTACTAATATATTTTCAGATAAATCATGAGTGAAGTATCAACATCTATTCAAGAACAAAAATCCTCCTCCTCATCATCATGGTTTAGCAATTTTGGTTTACCAATAAATTTAACTAATCAATTATCAAATATAAGTTCAACAATTGTTCAAGCAACAACGAAAGTAGGCACTGCTGCTAATACATTTGTTCAAAAATCAATTCAGGAACGATTTTTAACATCTAATGAGAACGAACAACAAACTTCTGAAACAACTAAAACAAATAAAGATTTAACTAGTATATGATTCTTATTTCAAATAAATTTTTCATTTCTTATTTTGTAAAATCGTTTGAATAGGTATTCTTAGTGATCTTGGTTCAACTGTATTGAAAAGTGCTCAACAATTAAAACAAGTTGTAGAAGAAAAAACTATAATTGGTAATTTTACAAAAGAACAAGAAAAATTTTTAACAGATAAACGTGTCAAACAAAGACATGAAGAAACAGCTATTCTTCCATGGGTTGGTTATGAACAAGAAGAAGAAATGAAAAAACAAATTTTAGCTCTTTCACAAGTTAGTCATCATTAATTTATTAAAGAACACCATCGGATAGAATCGTAAATCTACCATTGCTGTTAGACTTCACTCTCGATAGGATAAAAAGATAGTGAATGAAACCCACATATTTTGTTTTTTCTTGAATGCAAAAAATTTTTTTTTCGAAGACTAAATAGTCTTGGTGATCTATCACTTTTAAGTGTCTCGATTAATAACTATGGTACCTATAATTTTTTCTTCTAGCCTCTACAAACTAACATAGTAATCATGTTTATTCTTAACTTTTTTCTTAGATTATGCCGAGTCAAATATTGTACTTATTTGATACTGTATAATCTAAGCAAGAAGTTAAAGATAAATATGATCATTAGGTCACTTTGCAGAATATAAAAAAGTGCATTGATCTATGCTATTACTTTTCATATTGAGAATCATCGAAAATTTGTTTTTTGCATTTAACAAAAAGGAGAAATATGCAAAACTTCATGCTCTATTTTTCTATCCTATGGAAATTGGAATGTAAGGGGATGCCTTTTATTGTAATTTTTTTTTTGTTTGTTTAGGAAAAACGTAACTTCCTTCGTAGCCCACCGCCCGGAGCTAATTATCATTTTGATATGGCAGCTATTTATCCAGTTGCATTAGCTACTCTCGAAGTTGATGAAAATCTAAAACAAATGCGTTTTGAACTTGTACCAAAACAGTAAGAAGTTTTTTTTGTGTTTGAAAAAGTCTCTCTGAAAAAAAGCTAAGTTTATATTTAGAATTAATGAAGAATCATTTTGGTGTAATTATTTCTATCGTGTAAGTTTAATAAAGCAATCGGCTCAATTAACGGCCTTAGCAAGTGAAAATGGTAAATTATTATCTATTTATTTCGTTTTATTGTTGTATTATTTTAGTCAATACACAATCAACGGATGAAACACGTAATTCATCAAATAATCCTGGTAAATCAAAAAAAAAAAAATAATAATAATCTGAAATTCAAAAGAAACATGTTTCTTCTGTAGAATAGGAATAAATTGTACTATAAATAGACTACTTCTGCTTTCCTATTGACGAAGGAGCGTTCTCAATTGTCAAATTGATTTCCGTATGAAGCAATTACCACTCAATCGATCTTGATGAATAATGAAAAAGCCTATGTCAGTTTGATCTTCGCTTGTCAAATTATGGGCGTTTTACTCTAGTTTTTGCTCTGTGAACATAAGGTTACTGAGTACATTCTAGAGTCCAATGTAACTGCCGTGATTCATAGTCATTAAAATAGCTGCACATCCTGCATATCTATTAACTAATTATATGTTCTATTTATGTTTCTCATTTTGTTTTGAGAAGTTAACAAGAATATAATTTGTTTTTTTGAAAATTATTGACAACAAATTTCAAGTTGCAGCTAAGTTATTCATTATTTGCTTAATTAGATAAATTTTATTATTTAATATTAAAATAGTTTTGTTCCTTTCTCTATCACTTCACAACATTCTCGTCCCTTTTATTTATAGAATTGATATATTAAATCTTCCTCAACAATATATATATATAGTGTACCAAAAAACTTAGTCAGATAAATGATCAAATTTCAAGCAGAAATTCGATCATCCAAGTGCGCAATGTGCTATCTTGAGCAATGACTAGGTGAATTTTGATTTATTTTCTAATAAATAAGTTTAACATAAAGATTCGAATTAACTTTTATGGATAAGAATGAGATCCCAGTGAACAAAGAAGAAAAGAACCAGAAATATCGAGAAGCAAAACATCAAGAAAAGGCTTATCATAAGAAGACTATGGTAAATTTAGAAGATGTTCTTCAGATTGATAATATTATACACTAACTGATTGTTAGGTGAATGCAAACTGTCATCTGTTTGAATAAGTATCTATTTATTATCAAGAAATCAAAACCGAATATCTCTATCGACAGCAAGGATGCGAGTTCAGGTTCACAAGAATATGAATTCATAGCTTTCTACTGTCGACACTTTTTCTCTTTTCCACCAAATTCATAGTAAGTAAAAACCAATTAATCAAAAAAGAAATAAAACACATCATGATGTTTTTTTCTAAACGAGAATATCAATAGAGAAATAATCCAATTAAGAACATTAAGATTTAATTAAAGAAAAGACCACTTAAAGAATGAATCATTATTTTTTTTTTTCAGCTTTAGCCAGTCGAACATCAGAATTACAAGAAAAAATGTCTGATGTTAATCAAGAATTTGTCAGTGAAGATTACGATACATCAGCTTTAAGTATGGATGATATTCGACGTGAAATCGAACAATTAACTGTAACAAAAAAAAGTTCCAATACAACAAAACATGGAAGTCCAGGTAATCAATTATATATTATTTCTTTATATAAGTTGATTTTTTTTCTCTTGTTTAGATTTAGATGAAAGTGAATGGGATAAAGGATTAGCTGATGAACTGGAGAATGTCACTGCTGAAGAACTTGAAGCACAAATTAATGAACTATTAGCTAGCAATAAATAAGAATTTGCTTTCTATTAATTCGATTTTAAATAAATGTTTCTTTTTTTTTTTTTGTATACAATTAAGGAGAGAATTTATGGTTATTTTAATTGTAATCTTGTATATCTAAGTATATTACAGCTATGATTTATTTTGAAATAAAAATAATGACGGTGATGGTAGATATATATATATTTAGAATGTTTATGTTTTTAGAAGAAATAAAAAACCAATATGACAACTAGACAAACTGGTTTGTAATATTTGAAAGCCAAGGAATGTTTAAAAAAAAAAACAACAAAAAAACTTTTGCTTATTTTTCATAGCATCAACTCGTAACAGCAGTGTTGAAAGTTTGTTTCATTCTTGTGTGTAAAAGTATTTACTTTAATGAATTTTAGAAACTAACACGAAAGCAAAATCACGTCAATTAAAAATTGATGAGGGTTAACATTAATTATCATGCTTGTTTGTTTTTTGTTTTGTATTAATTAAACTTGTGTGTTTTTAGAACCAATAAATAATGCAAAACGTCGTCGAACTGAACAAAATGATATTCAAAACATTCATATACAATATGATTCATTAGAAAAATATGGATATCATTTTAAAAGTAATACTATTTTAAGAAAATATTTACTTTAATTACTAGATCAATTAAAATAGATTTGTTTTACATGAGTCTTGAATATGATATTAACAGTTTGTTAGAACAAAATAAGTATTAAGTACTTTCTATTTAACGCTTTCGAGACTGATATTACCATTTAAGTTTATTTTGGGCGTAGTCCAAAAGGATTTTATACCCATGAGTTATGGATCCAGATATATGGAGTTTCGAAATTTGACTAACGAGGGAACATTCCCAAGTGATCCGCTCCGTTTTGATTCATTCATACCTCATTCCATAGAGTGTATTGAGATAAGAAAAAGCTTAAAAGGATTCGTGCCCATGGTCTACCGGTGAAGATTTATGGTCATTTTACTGAAATTTTTACTGTGAGCCAGGCATTTCGGGAAAAACCAAAATGAAGAATTTCGACCTAAAATTTTACCTATAGATAGATTTAATAGTCATTAGATAGTCCTGAAAGTTTCAACGACAANATGACAAATCATTTGAATATTTAATTTCAGAATATATAATAAATTCACCTAGATTTTATACTTCATTATTCATTGATGTAAATCAATCATGTCAAAGTGAACCATATGGATAATGTATACCGATCTTTGATATGAATATGGTTACAGTAAAACTAATTTAAAATTCCATTGGTGATGCATCGATTATGGTGAAGATTACAAGATGAATATATGAATGAGAAAAAGATTCATCAAGAAGAACAAGAAATCGATAAAATCAATTAACTAAAAATATAAGACTTCAAAATGCCTTTTCGAGACTTCCTTTGTTGAGTCAAGCTAAAAAGGCTTGCTGGCTTAAATCCTAGGAAACGCACTTTATCAATTTTAAGGATCTCAAATGAACATCTTCGACCTAACACTTTTTCATGAAAGATATCGTTTAACGCGTGTTAAAACTTTTCCATATCTTGGATATGAAATTCAATATCCGAGCTTCTTATGAAATATTTCTTAATAATATTTTGACCAACATTCAATGTTGATTAGAATCTTATTTAAATACAAGCAGCGAATTTTTGTTACTTTTCAGCAGGGAATCCTTCACAAAGCTTTTAGTTATAATTTAAAACTTTTATATGATTTCACTTATTGGTTCGATCATTTTTTTTATATTAGAGATGAGTATGCTCTACTTGATCTTTTATATGTTTACTGGAAACGTTTCAAGGAAGCTCTTATGACAAGTTCAAATACGTAGAGTCGATCTCATCAGACTGCATTTATATCGATCTCTTAGAGCAATACGCTTGTGATAATTCTTAAAGTAGTGCAGATGCATTCGAATTAATATCAGATTCGATTGTTTGGTGAACGACATGTTCACGTTTTGTAGCTTTGGTTTCATTTTCAATTAGTTTATCGTTCTATATTTGCTTTCCATATATTATGTGCGCGCTCTCTTGTGTAGACTCTATACAATGTATTTTTTCTTCTTTTTTTATATCTTCACTGAGCAACCAAGATATCCACTAATTATAATTAAAGTATATAATAAAAACAAGAAAACAAAAGATTTTGTGATTCTAAGTGTATTCGATGGTTATGATTTGGAGAAAACTTGAAAATCAATAAATAAAATGTAAAAATACTAGCTATTAGTTATTACCTTTTTTGTTTTTGAAAAACCTTTTTTTTCGTGATCAATTAAGGAAATGAAAATCTTAATTAATAGCTCAAGAAGAGAAAAATGGACTAGAAGATTTCTGAAACGAAGTTAAATTTTCTTCATATTCAATGTTATGAACTAAATCATTTCAACTCAAGTCCTTATAGTAAATAAGAGTTTTTTTATGATCTTCTGCTTTGTCTCGTGAGCAATTCTTACTATCAAAAAGTTCAACCAGTCTTTCATAATAATAAAACATCAATGTTCTCATTTGTTTCATTAGACAAAAGATACACAAAATATCGGAGTTAAAGAATACCACAAATCTTGATGCTTCAAAACTTATGCAGCTGATTGTTGTTCTCCTTATCTCAATACCGAGGAGAACATATTAATTAACAACCTGCAAACAAAATGTCTATATTTCGTAGCAAAGTTAAAAGGGCAATGTGTTGTTTATTCTGATTAACGTAGAGTATTCAGAGAAGTAACATTCCCAAGTATCACTTCGCTTTTCAGTCGGAACTTGGTATATCTTATAAATCTTAATACACTAGATAGGACACTACAAAAGTTTTTCCATCCGATCTCTTAAAAGCTGAATATTGAGATAAAATATTTGCCTATAATACATAGACATATTTAGGAGTATCTACAAAATTTCAGATCTCAGGACTTTGTACAACGTGTTATTCTTATATTTCTTTCAGCTCAATCATACACTATTTTTTAAATAGCTCAAGAAATCAATTTCGAACTATGCTTTTATGTGAAAAGATAATTGGTTTAACGAACATGGAAAGTAATGTCATTCTAATATAAACCTGGTGAAATCTAGAAGCTTTAGATTGGATAGTTCGCAATAGGCTTCATGGATTTTAACTGAGGAATTTTACGTTGCTCTTTCAAGTTGTCGTTCAGCTGCTGTTAAAACAATTGATACTTTCTGAGTGATAATTGAAAATGATTCTCACTGGGCATACAAATTAATAGGAGATACTTGAAACGTAATTTCGCCACCAGTTATGTCAATTGTTCGTGTTTGTGTAAATTTCTACGACGTTTTAACAGCGATAAGTACATTATTGGTTAATCGATGACTGAAGGTAGTTCCATGTCCAATCGTCTCGTCATTTACTAATGAGGTTTTGATACACCAACTTCAATGTTGCATTCGGCATTATCACTAGTGATCGACATAACTATATCATTGGAATAAACAATAATAATTGTAGTCGAATGTTATAAAACAACCCAAGCGCAGTCAAAGCTCATCGAAACAAAAGTTTCGACAAGTGAATTAGGCCGCTTTTTTACACAATGTCGCCTAACGAAGCCCATGCCATTGCAATCTGATGGACAGAAGTTAGCCTTCAATAGTTGCCAAGCATAAGTTTTCAAACTACATCATAACAGAATAAAAGATTGGTCTTCAACATCTCACGAAGGAACATATCCAACTGTCGGATGCTGTTCGAACCCATCTTTTGGCTGTGAATAGACCTCAGTGAGATTAAGAAAACCCTTAAAGAGTTCGTGTCCATGACGTGCTTGAATGAAGATCTTATTACCACAAAGGGTGTGGTTGTGGGTGGTGTGGGGTGTGTGGGTGTGAATGCGATTATATCTTTTTTTACAGGCACGCACATCCAAAATTCCATTTTCTTACACTTATGTGGCAATGAAATCTCTTTCTAGGCACGCCAGAGATACGAACTCTTTTAGATTCGCCTAAGTTTCACTGAACCCTACTCGCAATCAAAAGATGGGTTCGAAAAACCGCCAGCAGTTGGATATGTTCCCTCGTAAGACTAATGAAGAAGCTGATTTTCTTAAATCTTTTCTTCATTTCACAGCAAATTATGCGTCAGCTCTCTAAACTAAACACCTCTGTATAGTGAGTGCTCTTTAATGATCCCGATAGCGTTAACAATAAAGAGGTTTTACTCTATAGACAAATGATTTTTTTTCTGTTTTTTATACGTTATCGAAAGACTACAGATAGTTATGAATTAAAAACAATGTCTACTTCATTTTTTTTGCTTAGTAATTAAGACTACATGTTCATTGAATAATTTATTTTTCATTTTCTCTTTTCCTATGTTTTACTGTGTTCAATATGTGCTTTAGTGTACTTTTACTTTATGAGATAGAGATAGAGACATTTTCACCGTTAATGGAAAAAATTAGGTTGTTCTGTATTTTTCTATCATGAAGATAAGGTTTAATTTATTTTTAAAAGACCAAAGAAAAGAATAAAGATTTAAAAAGCACAAAAATTTAGTTTTGAAAAAATACACAACCGATATGAAATTGTGGGACAGCGATGATTGCTTATAATACGAAATTATAGATCATACCAGCTGTACACTTCCTTGTCCATTATATATGTTATTAAAAATAAATTTTCTTCTTTTCTTTGATCTTTTAAACAAATAAAGAAAATCTTATTTTTATTATATAAAAATAAAGAAATATTTCACTTGCTTCTCTAACGATGAAGAGTTCTCTAGTAGTCCTATTATTTGTTTTAAAAAAGTGTAAAGATGAAATGATAGGTGTAGTTCTCATCTTCATTGTTTTTTTCAAATATTCATCATTTTTCTCGGTATTTTTATAACTTAGTTTTATATCTAAATGAAATACATGTAATACGACAATACTAAACAGAATATAATCTTATGATTATTTTAGATAAACTACTAGAATACACAAAAACTATACAGGGTATCCTGTGACTAATATATGGTATGTTTTTAGTAGATAATGCGCTTATATGAAAACCTATTTGATTCATAAAACGAAATAAATTGATAGAAATCTTATTTGATCAAACTGATTCGATTAGTTCAGAATGCTTATAGAGAATATCGTATTATAAGGGTTACATAACATAAGAAGGTAAGGAGAAGAGTATCTGGTTAACCTTACCTGTTGAACTAGCTATTTTATTCAATGTGTATCAAATTACAGATAAAGTTGTTATAAACTATTGGAAAAACGACAAGTCCGTAATCTCGCTGAAAACATTCGAACAGCATTAGTATTATGATTTTCGCTTAACATTGTTTCTCTGCTTCTATCATTTATTCTCTTTTATGTGACTTAATGCTTTTCTCCTATGATTTTGTATAACTATGATCGTTATCTCACGTGCATGTTGTTCGTTCTATTAAATAATTAGTTTCATTATTGAAGAACTATTCATATACAATTTAAATAGAACTCATAATAATAAAAGCTTGCTAGAAAAAATTATCAAACAAAACTTGGCATGTTAAGTTCCAAATAATATAAACTAAGAATGAACTTTCAAACGTCGCCATGAAGACGAACAATGCATCAGGAGTCCATGGCGATGATGATCAACTTATTTTATTCATTGTTGAGATTTCTTTAAGTTAAGAATATTGTACAGTTTCAGTTTACTGGCTACCGACACATCAACGATTTTGTATAGTTAGTGAATATTGATCCATATATTCAGCGTCAGTGTAATTCGTGTCCTAGTAGTTTCTGTGTGAGCAACTTACTATTCAGTATTGACACTAACACTGAATATTCCTAATGCTAATACATCGACCATCGACATAGGTTTTTCGTGTGTTTGTCAACCTCAATGTTATATCTCTAATACAAAATAGCCATATATCCAATTCTTATTGCTTTCATGTCCTAGAAAAGAATCGATAATCTCTTGTTTTTTTTGTATTCGTTTCGAGTCTTAGTCTTTAAACTCGTAACTATTAATTCATTTTTCTTTCGAAACTAAACAGTAAGTTTTTAAAAATTGAAAAATTTTAGGAGCAATATTAAATTTTTCCCGAAAAATTACAATTTAGCAAATGGAAAACAATTCAATTTTATAATAATGAGTTCGAAAAAGAAACTCTTGTTTGAATATTTACAGAAATCTTCGCATCTAGAATTTTTCAAAAGGCTTTTATTGTTTTTTTATGTATATATAATTCGCTATATGCTGATGTCTGTCATTGTTATCTAGATAGGAAATAATATAGAAAACAAAAATAGCATAATAAATTGAGAACCAACTGTCACTTCAAGAACGATGTTCACAAAGAAAAAACTATGTTAAACATAAAAAAGCTACTCTTGACAAAAGGGGTCGAATATGACAGGCTCAAAAAGAGTTGTAAGCTTTATTTTTTCATGAAGATTGCTTTGGCATATACATGTATATACGTCAATAACAGTTAACGGGTTAATATGACATCAGTATTTATTCTTCTATTCTATTTTCGGTGACATTTTCTTATTCAATTAATTATCAACGGATGGTTCTATTATCGAAACAAATTTTTCATTGCACTATTGTTTGATGATATATGGAAAATTCGTCTTAATACAAATGATTTTTAAATCTATATAGTCTGAAGAGTTCTGACACAATGCTATTTCTATTGATGATCATAAATGACTTGGAGACATTCTAGAATCATTTTCACCTTTCAGATTGGATAGATGATTTCAATGAAACTTTTCTCGTATAGATTTTTCATTTATAAAATTGATATTTGTAATTTTTCTATTATATTAATTAAAAAAAAAAGAAAAACGAAGAACAAAACACGAGGCACGTGAAAAAAACAAACTGCATATATGAAAGAGATAAGGAAAAAAGTGTGTGTATGTGTTGGGATTGTAGTACACAATCTAATACTTTTTTTCCAATGATTAAATTATTAGAAAGTCTTCTCCTAGTAATTACTCAACATTTTATCACATATATAAACTACGATGATTATATAAATATTAGAGAAGATATCGACATACTGGTAAGCAGAAAAAAAAGGATATTTGGGAATAAGTACAAATCAAGACAAAAATTTTTTTTTTTATTCAATGAAAATGAAAAGTTTAGGTGATAAACACACGATAAGAATGTAGAAAAATTTCAAAAACAAAATGCAAAATAACCGAAGAAAAACTCTTTACTCTCTATGATATGTTAAGCTTTTACTGCACGTTTTTTATTTTCATCATCTGATGGTTTATTTGATGATCGTACAAGACTAAAAAAAAGAAACGTAATTGTTTAAAAATAAAACACAAAAAAGTAATCTTAATTTCTTACGGATCATTTGCATGATCATTTTCCTCATCATCTGTTGTAGCTGCTTGTCTTGTTGATCTTTCACGTTTTTCAGAGATTAATATAATAATAACTAATACAATAACAACACCAACAATACCAAGAAATGGCCAAAGTGCTGCTAATCGATCTGATAAAAATGAAAACAATAAAAACAGAAAAACTTTGAAAGAAAAAAACAAATCAATTAACTAAATAAACCTTTAACACGTAATAAAATTGTAGATGAAACATCATTAACTGTGCAACGATAATATCCGTTATGAGATTTTTCAATCTGATCAATGGTTAATTGAGTTTTACTTAAAATTACAGCACCATGAGGAAGTTTAGTATATATATCACTATTTTTACTAAAGTCCCATGCTATATCATAAACTTTTCCTTTGTCTTCTTCGCCTGCTTCAATAATACACGTAAAAATAATTCGATCACCTTGAACACGCCTTACAGATACATGAGGAGAATCTAATTTTTCATTAGTTTGATCTGTTTCAATACGTTGTGGTGTAGCTATAACTAAAAAATAGGATTAAAAGTATTTTTTTTTATTGAAATTAAATAATAATATTAAATTTACTTGGTATTTGACCAAATTGACATTCTATCGGTTCTTCAAACCCCGCCTTGCCTGTTTTAACATGCCATTTTTTAACATGACCATCTGCTTCAACTTAAATATTAAAAAAAAAAAAAACTTTCGTTTTTCTTTCAAAACTTTTTTTTGTTATATGTTTACCAAAAATTTTTATAGTGAGTGTTGATTCTTTTGAAGTACTATGAACAATATAATGTCCTGGTTTTTCCTGACTTACAGGTATACCATCTTTATACCATTCAACAAATTGTCCAGCATCATCACCGTCATACACACATTTTAAGTCTAATGAATGTTTTAAAGCTCCTTTAATTTGAACATTTTTGTCAGGTGATCTCATATATTTAGCATTTGATGAAACAAAGATGTTTAATACTAAATTAAATAATTCAACGAAAGATATTTTATGAAAAATTTGATACCTGTCAAAAAAATGAAATAGAATTGCATATTTGCCATGATTTCCAAATCTAGGAAAAGAGGGAGCAATAAGTTTGAATATATTGAGGTTATATTGTTGTTTATTTATTTATTTATTTATTTATTTTAATTTATTTGTTGATTTTTTTAATTAATTATTTTTTATTTATTAATTAAATTAAATTAAATATCAAAAAAATTAATTTAAAAAAAGAAAAAATGAAATCGATTTTTTTTCTGGTTGCTTTTCATTCGTTGGTACATTGATCAATCAAATAAGAGAAAAAGATTGTTGTTTTTTGCCACATTATACAGGTGATCAACATTTGCAATCACGATCACGAGTATTATTTATGATGAATATTTATACTAAACTTATTTTTCGATTACAGTCAAATGCTGGACGCATTCTTCTACAACAACAAAAAATTAATTCATCTATACCTTTAGTAAACAATGTTTCTTAAAAACTTTTGTAAATTATTTTTGTTTTTATTTTGTTTGTTATTAGCTTACGACTTCTATAAGAGAAGCAAGTACTGGTTCAGCACTTGAGTATGATGCACCAAATGCTTTTAAACTTCATATGCTTGATCAAGGTCCAAGTACTCATGTGTCATGTACTCGTGAAGAAGGTCTAGAATTTTATAGAAAAATGCAAACTGTACGTCGAATGGAAGCGTCAGCTAATAATATGTATAAAGCAAAATTAATACGAGGTTTTTGCCATTTGTATTCTGGACAAGTTAGATTATTTCTATCATATAATTAAATATATTCATCATTTTTATCTTTGCTTATAGGAAGCTGTTTGTGTTGGAATGAAAGCAGCCATGGATAAAAATGATTCAGTAATAACTGCTTATCGTGCACACGGTTGGACTTATATGATGGGTGTACCAGTAACTGGTGTACTGGCTGAATTAACAGGTAGAAAATCTGGCTGTGCTGAAGGACGTGGTGGTAGTATGCATATGTATGGACCAAATTTTTATGGTGGAAATGGTATTGTCGGAGCTCAAGTACCACTTGGTGCTGGAGTATGTTATTTAAGATTGTAAAAATAAAAAAAAACAAATTTACTCTTTTATTTACACAGATAGCTTTTGCACATAAATATCGTGGAGAACCGAATGTGTCTGTAACATTGTATGGTGATGGAGCTGCTAATCAAGGACAAGTTTTTGAATCATTTAATATGGCTAAATTGTGGTTATTACCGTGTATGTTTGTATGTGAAAATAATGGTTATGGCATGGGTACAAGTACAGCACGTGCTAGTGCTAATCCAAATTTTTATAAACGATGCGAATATATTCCTGGCATATGGGTTGATGGTATGGATATTCTTGCTGTACGTGAAGCAACAAAATTTGCTCGAGATTGGTGTATATCAGGAAAAGGTCCGATTATTATGGAAATGGCTACATATCGTTATTTTGGTCATTCAATGTCTGATCCAGGAACTAGGTATGCAAAGAAAAATTCGGTTACCACACTTTTCACGATGTAGCTGTTCTTGCTGATAAAATGAAGATCGATTTATTCTCTCTATTTTTGGAACACATTTCTTCACTATTATATTACTAAAATAATTGAGTAATACAACAAGAAAGCAGTTCATATGTTAGAACGACACTTTATTGATGCATGGTCTTTGATCGTATATCAACAACATCTATCACGGTCTGTGAGGGATGCAAATTCTAATTCCTCTATTTCAACACTCCTTTTAGATTATGTTTCACAGAACAATGAATATAACTAAAAGTAAACGCTAATCTTGATATTGAGACAGATACTTGAATTTATTCTAATTTCAATCGTAATAAATAATTAATTAACTCTATGCTTGATATTACAATCATCAGATTTTGTGAATTTTTGTTTTTCTTGTCATAAATTTCATCTCGTTTTATTTTTATGAATCTGTTTACTATTGAAAATTAAATATTATTTTAGTTATCGAACTCGTGAAGAAGTTCAAGATGTACGTAAGAGTCGTGATCCAATAACATCGTTTCGAGAAAAATTACTCAATTCTAAGGCAGTAACTGAAGAAGAATTTAAAGTATGTTTCATTATATTCCAAAGTATTATTTTTATAAATTGATGATTTGCTTTTTTCTTATCATAGGACATTGATAATGAAGTAAAAAAAATAATCGAAGATGCTGAAAATCATGCTCAAAATGATCCTGAATTACATGTTGATGAATTATATTCTCATGTTTATTCGAATCCACCAGCAAATTTTAAAATACGTGGATGCGATAATTTTACATTTAAAGAAATCTCAAAATAAACAAAGTGACATTTTAGAACAAAACATGTTGTGTCTTTATGTTTCATTTAAACAATTTTCTTTGTGTTCGTCTCATACTGTAGGAAAAGAAAAAAACCGCATAAACCTTCAACATTTATTAAGCGAAAAAAAATATAAATTCACGCTTCTTTATTCAATTATTTTAGATAAAATAATGAGTACAAATATTGAACAAGAAAAACCAACAGTGGAATTACCATCTACTGTTTCAACTACAACTGAAAATCCGCCACTTGCATCAACTACAACAGCAACAACTGATGATAATTCAACTGATGTTAATACTACAAGTCAGGCTCCAGTAGTCGAAGAACAACATTCTGCATCATCATGGTTGAATAGTTTTGGTTTATCATCAAATTTAACAAATCAATTAACAAATATAAGTTCATCAATTATGCAAGTGACTTCAAAAGTAGGTGCAGTTGCTAATACACTTGTTCACAAAACATTACCACAACGACCTTCATCACCAAATGAAAATGAACAAACGGATGTGACAACAAAAACTGAAGATGAAAAAGAAATTGAACAAACTTCGGAAGAACCTACAGGCATAGCTGGAATCAACAAAGATCTGACTAGTATGTCACTACTACTCAGAATTACTCATTGTATCTGATACTGTTCTCAGTAACACATAACAAAAGATTTTCTTTATTTTTTGTGGAACTCACACATTATATTTGTCGAAGAAAAGTAAGTTGTAAGTCGGGGTTTTGTGGCTCTTTCCCTCCACAGGAGCAGGTAGAGGAGGAAGGCTACCAATCATTTAGTATGCTTCCATAGCAACCGAGCACAACAAACATCAAATTCCATTCGTAGAGTTTCTTAACAACAAGACTTAGACTGCTCCTATGTATGGAAATAAAAAATTATATTCAAGATATCAAGGATGATGGACAGTAATACGTTGATTTACCACAGTCGTAATATGATCAACATAATAAGCATGAATTGATCAAGTTATAATTTGTGCAAATAATCAATATCAGTGTTTTCTGAGTTTATCGAGATATATAATAGTGTGTTGAGACTTGCTTTAGATATAATGGATATGTGCAACAGGCTTATTTGAAATTTAAATCAATTTTTAGAATATTAATAATGTTAAATTAATCAAAACGGAATACAATTATGAAGAAAAACAATGACCGAATAGCAACAAAGCAAACAAAAGATAGAATGTCAGTAAAGAAAAGCTTTCTGTTCAAAATGCAAAATAAATAAGACAAAATGTTTTTGTGATGATCGATTATCCTTGGGGTCTTGTAGAGATTTTTCGCTTTACTTATTTCGTCTTAGTTTAATGAGACTAAAAAAAAACACAGGTGAGTTCTACATTTTAGTTTCACAGAGGATTGCACTAACATTGATCTTTATTTCTTGCATTAAATTGAAAAATTTCTAAAGAGAAAAAAAAATGTTTTTTTTTTAACGCGCCGATGATGTCATTGTTAGGAATCAATGAAAAACTTATTTGTTTATTTAGGTATTTTTAATGATCTGAGTTCAACTGTGATGAAAGGTGCCCAACAATTAAAACATGTTGTTGAAGAAACATCATTACTTGGTGATTTTACAAAAGAACATGACAAATTTGTAACAGAAAAACGTACGCAACAACGTCGTGAAGAAGCAGCTGTTCCACCTTGGGTTGGTTATGTTGAAGAAGAGGACATGAAAAAACAAATTTTAGCACTTTCAAAGGTTAAAATTCTATCGAAATTTATAAAAAAAAACACTAAAATGATAAATATTCATTATAGGAAAAACGTAATTTTCTTCGAACTCCACCACCAGGTGCTAATTATCATTTTGATATGACTTCTTTATATCCAGTTGCATTAGCAACGCTTGAGGTAGATGAAAATTTAAAACAAATGCGTTTTGATCTTGTACCAAAACAGTAAGATTTATCTTTTTCTTTTTATATATTACAACAATAATCATCATAATATTTAGAATTAATGAAGAAATATTTTGGCGTAATTATTTTTATCGCGTTAGTTTAATTAAACAATCGACTCAATTATCGGCTTTAGCACATGAAAATGGTATTTAGTTTTTCTTTCCATTGCATATATATATATCTGGTTTTGCTTTGTTTATTTCTAGCCAATAGTTCATCAACTGATGAAATTCATGGTGCATCAGACGCCCGTAGTAAGTCAAAAGAATGTTTCACAAGGGAATAAAGGCAACTGTTGAGCGACTTTATAATATAGTGACGATTAAGAAAAGCTTAAGAGGATTCAAGTCTATGACCGTTCTAACGCAATTTGTATTGAAAACAAAAGATTTCCGACAAGGTCAAAACAAAGAGTTTTGACGAAATGATTTGTCTATAGGCAGATTTAATAAGCCATTTGGTAGTTTCAACGAAAACGTGCATGTTTTTCCCGATATATTTAATTTCGAAAATGAAACAACAGTTTATCATAGAAGGATCCAATCATCAAGTTCACTTGGAAATTGATTATTTCGAGAAAAACATGTTCATCTTCATTGAAACTTTCAGAGCAAATAAAATCTACCTATAGACAAAACTCCTTGTTTTAAACTTTTCTAAAATTCTCTTACTCTCAGTAAAAATCTTTAAAAAAAATGTAAATCTTTCTCTTCGATATTTATAATTGACGGTTTTTTTTAAAACTTCCCATATCATTTAAATTTCATTCTATCGTATATTCAATTACATATATAATAATTCTGACTTAGATCGTACAACATCTGATTCACACGATAAAACTCAAGATGCAAATCAAGAATTTGTTAGTGAAGATTATGATGCATCAGCTGTTAGTATGGATGATATTCGACGTGAAATCGAACAATTAACTGTAACAAAACCGAATGCAAATAAAACAAATCCAACTAAAGCTGGTAGTCCAGGTAAAATATAAATTTTAATTATTACATATATTCGCGAAGTTCTAAAAGGCTGCCGTGATAAAAGACTCGAACAATTTTTATACAATTCAAACTATTTGTATGAATTTTTTTTGTAATTTCATTTGTTTTATTTACATTCACGACTGAAACCTAACCACAAGAAATTAAGTCCATTGTTTTCATTTCAAGTGTTTGACAAATAGAAAAGCATTATATTGAATTTCATTTTAAATTAATTGCCTAAGATAAAACTCGTGTGATACTAATTTAAGCGAATGTGCAGCACATCGAATCAGGCTACTTGTTTGTATACATATTTATTAAGAAAAGTTTTATAGAAGAATAAACATACGATACTTCAGATACATGTAGAAATCTTATCATGTGAAACTATAAAACAACTCGATTATACTTCTTGCATTGGGTCAGATTGGTAAACTCAACTAATCCATTACTTATGATTGGTTCAATGTGTGTGTGTGTATATATATCACGCACACAGAATTTGTAACACACGGAAGCCGTTCAAATTATCCTACGCAGAAAAGATCTTGTCGGATTTACCAATTTGACCCGATGTAGAACTCTAGCCTCGTGCATTTTCTAAAGATAAATAACTTTATCAAAAATATTTTTTCTACTTCTCTAATATTTATTAGCGCCGAAACTTTATTTAAAATATGCAAAATAAAACTTTAACGAGGTAAAGATCAAATTATAGAAAGCTCAAGAAAATGATTTGAACTGTCTAAGAGTTGTTCTAGTCATTTTTTTTATCATGACAGACTTTTGAAACTATCAATATATTCATTTTTAAAGGTTTAGATGACAATGATTGGGATAAAGCATTAGCTGACGAACTTGACAATGTTTCTGCTGAAGAACTTGAAGCACAAATAAATCAAATGTTAGCTGGTGATACAAAATAAACATTTCATTTTTTTTTCGATGTATATTTAAACGATAACATTTTAACAAGCTCTCTTTTTTTTCTTCTTCTTATTATTAAAGCAGTGAATATATGCTTTTTTCTTTTCGTTCTTATTCATTATATTGTAAATAAAACTAAAATACACTTTTACTATTAGTTAGTTCAAAATAATAAGCAATAAAAAAAGAAAATAAACAAGACTACATTTTGGCATATTTATTATTCTAGAAAAATTCTAAAACAACGAAATGAATCAGGCAAACCAACCACAGCATGGTCTGTAATGTTCTTAAAACATTTAAAATAATTGATTGGTTGTTGTTTTTTTTGTCGTTAAACAGTAGTGATACGAAATGATCGAAAACAAAGTGTGATTGCCTTCTTTCTTTCCTTCTATTCTGCAAAATGATTTATCTTGTGAACTTTTAGTGAATAATGCAAAAGAAACTCCTAATCGATCAAGTATGAAACATGCGGCTATAGATTGACTTCGTTGATAGTGTGAATTTACTCTCATTTAGAATCAGTAGATGCAGCAAGACTACGTCGACGTCAACAAAAAGATATGCAAAAGGTGCATAATGAACGAAAATCATTGGAAGATTATGATTTATATTTTAAAAGTAAACAATAGTTTTTTGACATTTGAAACTAATCAGAAAATAAAACAAAAACAAAATCATGAATTAGTTTGTATGAGATTCTTTTTTTACAATTGTGTCTTTATTGAATAGATGGCAAACTTGTTTCAATTACTGATGATAAACCTTTTGAATTTCATATATATCCAAATAATGCAGATAATTATGAACGATACAATGAAATTGGTCGATTAGTTACTAACTTTATATATGATCGCTTAGAGAAAGAATGCAATTTGCGACGTATAAAAATACCTGTAAGTAAATTTGTATTAAAAAATGTTTAATTTTTTTGATAAATACAGAAAAAAAGAAAGAATTTATTAAAATTTATAGTTGATTTTATTCATCTATTTTCTATAAGCTCAATCCAAAAACATCTGAACCAACTGGATTCTTTTTTGCAAGTGATGATTTTGACATAGCTGAGTATCTTATGATAATAATTCATGGTACCGGAGCTGTACGAGCCGGACAATGGTCACGAAGGTACTTTATTTCATTGGTTTTCTTTAATGAAATTCTTTTTGTCAGCTTGATCATTAACGAAAATTTAGCAATTGGTTCACAACTTGATTATATAAAACAAGCTCGATTACATGGTTATGGTGTTATCGTTACTAATACTAACTTAAATACAGATGAATCTTCTGAATCAAATCTTAATGTAACACAACGTATTCGTGTAAGTTTGAGAACATATATCAAATGCATTTCATTTGTATAAAAGTTAGTCATATAATCACATAGACATTGGTATTGTTCGTTGACGAAGAAGTAAATATTTTTTACGTTTCGGTAATGCTAATGGTAGGCAACGAACACTTTCAACTAGAATAAGTATAATTGTTAAAATTGATATACACGGTATAAATGCCGATGTCATTTCGTTTTCATTCTGATTGCGATTCTGAAGAAATTCAATTGAATCTTATAATATAAAAAAAACCTATTAGCATAACCCCTGTAGAATTAAAATGTGAAACATGATGTAGCTGCTCTTGCTAATCACAAGGAGATTGTTTTATTCGATTTATTTTGGGACACATATTTTCATCATCCTTTTTCTTAATCTTTCAAATATGCAATAAGGAAACAGTTTATATATTATAATGAGGAGATATTCATAAACGGTCTGTAATCGTGTATCAACTTTTGTCACTAGAGCTCGTCGGTTTGGATCCGACCGGTTCTAAATGTCACAGTCTGTGACACTTCCGTGGTAATATCTGTCACGATCTGTTGAGGGAGAAGATGCAAATTTCTTTTCTATATACTTCAATATTCATTGTAGATCATATTTCATAAGATATATCTTCATTGTGTAACAATGTATTACCAATAGTTCTGGATGAAATCTATCTGATATTATCGTATTCTCTGCGTACCAATGTCCCTGAAGTTGTTCTCTATTTTATATCTTGTTTGAAATTTCGTTTGCATCAGTTTAAGATTTTCATTTCTCTGATGATGTTCTGTAGTCGCCAGAATTGGAGAGACGGATGATGATTCAGCAGGTCGCTTGGAAGATTTTTGCTAAAGTTGACCGGATTTTCGAGAAGACTTGAGAATTTCTTTAGAAATCTGGGAGAAAAAAAACAATAAAATACGTTGGAACTTCTCTTGGAAAAAAGGAAAATTTGTCAAGATTTGCGGATTCGTCCATTTTCTATTCAGAATGTCTCTACATATCAGTCTGTAATATATTATATGTGCCAACCGATAGTTTTACATATTCAGCTAGAATAAATCTGCTTACAATAGCACAAGTGAAATATTTGAGAGATTCACTTTTGAATTCAAAATTTGATTGTCGTCGTTTTCTTGGCAGCTTTGTAGACAATGGGAACTGTGTTAGATAATTATTTAAACGAAGATATTTTTTGAATGTTGAATTATCAGAATATATTATAGTTTGTCTATCAAATGAATAAAAATATTTATTAAATTTTGTTCGACTATCATTCATAATAGAAATTAATTTTTGATTTGTTAATATATTCGTATGTGTCATATAAATAAGAAATAATAAAATTAAATTAATATCTGTTAATAAAAACATAAACTGTATAATTTTTTTAGTAAAACTATTTCGCGCTTTTCATAAAAAGCAAAACAAAAAATAAATTTTATATTTATTTTAGGGTAGTGGATGCGCTGAAGAACATGCTTGTTATGTATGGGAAAATTTTGTTCTACGATGTCACGCTCGTCATATATGTATTATGGCACATTCCTATGGAGGAGCTGTCGTTCTTGAATTGGTTTGAGATATATTTATCATTTTGTATCTTATCAATAATCTTTTTCAGGCTGCAAGATATATGCCTGATTTTGATAGACGTGTTTTTGCTGTGGCATTAACAGATTCACCTATGAGAGCTTATACAAAACATTTTAAGAAAAACGTTTTGGCAATGCTGAAAAAGGTTTTAATTTTAAGAAAAAAAATTCAATGCAAAAATATTTCTTTTCTAGAGAACAATAAATTGGGCAGCTGATAATCATCCAGTAAATGCATATTTGATCACTAGAGATTATGGTGAAGTACGATCAGCAGGTTAATATAAGTTATAAAAGATTTTTAACATATTAAAAAAAGAATTTTTATTCTATTATAAATAGGTCATTTATTACATGAATGGACATCGTATACAGCTTTTCCATATATATTCAAATTTTTTGAAGACGAACGTAAAAAATTTAGATGAACATAAATATCAATGGAAGAAAATTTTTCATGATTCAATCGAGATTTTATTTTACGATATTTTTTTATGAAGAGTTATTCCTTGTAAATTTTTATATTTTCTAATAAATTAATTGAGTAGTCGACAACGTTTTTTTTCTCATTCAATGATAGTCGACTTTCAATTTATCTTACAAAAAAAAAAATTTTTTTATTTTTTTCAAGTCAATTATGTTGTACGTGAGATAATTGCTTTTACAAGTCACCTGTCTCTTTCGTCATTGATATTTTATATGTCAATAAATATTTTGATTAAAATTGAAATTTGATATTTACTTCAATTTGTCTTTACAAAATATACTATTTTTTAGGTAATAAAATCTATAATAGTAAAGATGAGTAGTAATTCTATGAAAGCAATAAATTTTATTGAATGTATCTCTAATAGTTATCGTTGATATGCAGCATATTTTCGAAAGATTTTTATTATTTATTAAGCACTAATATCAATTCATTTTGAGAATGATCAAAATTAAAACGAACGTCGTGTGCTTGTAGGTGTAACAGTTCCACGACCAGTAGTAGTAGCAGGACGTCGCGTAGTTGATGCTGGTGAACCACTTGCTGATCCTGTTGCGAATGCTAATAAAAGATTTAATGGACGATGAGTTGATGTACCAGCTGCAGCTGTTGTCATACGAGCGGTACTTGTGCCTGTATGTGGTCGAGCTGTTGTTGAACCAGAAAGCTTCAGACAACATTGACCATGAAGACTACTAAAACTAAGTTGACATTCATGTGAACTTGGACAATCACGATGATCGACTGTACCACAATTGTAACCAAATATTGGATCAATACAAATTCTAGGTGTTGTACGACATGAACAATATGGACAGCCTTGTGCATCAACTTCAAAGCCATGTGGACATGCAAGCATGCATAGAACTGGTCTACATTCGAGGGCATTTGCTGTTGTCAAAACAACAAGTAAAATAGCAGAAGTGATCCCAATGGAGTACATTGTTGCTGCTCTATTAACTTACTCTTTCGAAAAGCAATTCAATAGAAATCAACAGCAGCTATCTTATACAATTCAATTTTACCTAAACAGTTGGTAATATTCTCATATTGATAATATTTTGAAAGTATTCATGACGTATTTATTGACATGAGTGTTGATATATTATATTTTCAGAAAATCTATTTTGTTTTTTGAGAATAAAGTCATGAAGTATTGATAGTTACTATTTAATCAAATAAACAATTTTATGTCATTGGACTTTAACCTTGAAAAATGGCTATAAATATTATACAGTAGTTAGTTAATTATGATCTAAAGGTAGGGCTATCTCAAGAACAAAATGACTAAATGATTAATATTTTTTTTTCTATTATTCCAAGATAAGAATCTTAGCTAAAAGGTTTAGTAAATTCTATCAATTATTCTAATGGATTGATCCAATCTCTCATTAAATAGAGTAGACTTAATCATTAGAATTTGAATAAAAACCACTTTTTTATATTATCTTGATAAACTTGTTACGAAAAATAACTATTCTCAACTACTAGAAGAAAATGATCTTATCCATACGCTTCTATCTATATATATTATTTAAGTATTACTACAAGGCCGAATTCTCTAAGGATATTCAATATATTTGCTTTGAAAAAATGTATATTCACGTAAGTATAGAGATGATAAAATAATTTCATTAAGAAAAGAAGAATTACTATATCGGTAAAATATTAATTATTCTTTTCTTTACATTTAGTAGTGAATAAAACATGTAATTATGATTGTTATGCATCATTGTCAATAAACTAAATCACATAGTGTTTGTTTATTCTTTATGTCATCAATTGATGCACTTGGTTGCAAATTCTTTTTTTTCTTCTTTACTATCAGCCTTTTGGCATTGTGTTGTTGTCAAGGATTCTCGTTTTCTCTTTTTAGCTTGCCTTGAGTGATCATTGTCATTCTGTTCACTGTAATCGATTTCATTAGAAATAGAACAAGAAAATATTCTATACAGGCTTTCTTCTTTGTTTGGTTTTGTTTCATCTTATTGTTTACTCATATAAAAAAATAAATAACAATACACCTTTAGGATATCATTTAAGATAACTACTAGTATTACTAGTAGTACACACTACAGAACAGCTTCTGTCATGGCCAATGTAGATAGCTATCTTGATGATTCGATAAGTGCTTTGTAGAGCTACGTAACATATTTCTGTTTGTTTTCATTCCCTTAACGTTGAAAACAATCTGTCGGATCCATTTGCGTCTCAGTCGTCATCGTTGTTACTACGTATATGAAACACACACACACACACACACACACAGAGAAAACGCTTCTGTCACTCGGGCATTTGACAGAAGTATCATGCCGCGATATATGATCGTGTCATATACAAGAAAAGAACTATCTATTGGGAAATCTTTTCTATGAAGCTTTAAATAGACATGATGTCATACTATATAAGTATGTGTGTGTGTGTGTATGTATTTTCACTAATGAACTGCCACTACAAAGATCGATATCCATATTGTAGACACATTGTTGAGCAATACTAATCTATAATAGCATGCTTTTCTTTTTTTTTCTCTCTTACTTAATGCACGACTCAGTAGATCATCATTCATTGTGTCAGAGTATAGAATAGTCAAAAAGTGTGAAGAAACATTTGTGCCCGTATACCTTCTATGCATATAGACACTAATGACTCTCATACCGTATGTATGTGAGTTTGTGTCTCGTATGCTTACATACATATGTATGTATACATATATATACATAAAATTGGCTTGGTATTGAGCTTTAACATCCCACCCAGTTTGTGAATATCTGGTGTTTATTTACAAAGCGTGTGATATGATGAAACTTAGCAGGCGGTCCATGACGGTCTATTTTTTACCCCGTTTGAACTTTGATTATTCTTATGTTCTCTGTTTTTCTCTAGCATTCACTTATGTATATACACACATAAAGAACATCATCATCATCATCATCATCATTACCGTACTCGAGTTAGATCAACATAGACGAGGTGCTTAGAGAGACAGAAAAGAAAAGAAAAGGAAAAATGATGGTCAATCAGTAACGTTTGCCACTTGCCATGATTCAATTTGCAAATCGATCATACTTCCTTTCCAATAGATAGATTGCATCGTCTTCGATCAGCTTCTTCTCTCTTGTCAATTATCTTAATATCTTGATACCTTCAACTCAACGCGCCGTTCTTTCGCACTTCTCATCTCTCATTTCTAATTCTATCCTATCCATCGTCAATGTCTGCTGTCTCTTTTCTTATTCCTTTTTTTTTGACTTTTGCTTCTATTTCTCCTATACCCGAAAATTATTTATCATTGAGTGCAATAGATGATTAGTGGGGCCTATGGTTGTCTTTACTTTTGTATGTATATTCTTGTTTCTATACGACGATACGGTACGTATAAATGATGACTTGTATGTTATGTGGCACCACATGCCAAAGAATTAGTGGTAAAAATGTATAGGCAGCAGCAGTAGTAGTAACAACAGAAAAATCATATCAAAAAAATACTGACGATAGAAAAAGGGAACGGACAGGAGAGACCGAGAACGGTTAGAGAAGGAGGGAGTGGGGAGGGGGGGGACAGAGAGGAACAGAGAGAAGAAAAAGAGAAAAAAAGAAATCAACCGCTTGAGTCGTACGTAATCATTCATGCTATGCTACTACTATTGCTACTGGTAGCAGTGTCGGGAGAAATTTTCTCCTTCATTTCTCTCCTACTCGTTTGATCATCCATATAATTACGATCACCCTAACAGTGTCTTGTACAGTCGTTCGAAATAATAATCATAATAATAAGAAGTCAGGTGTGTAGTGTGAACAAAGAAAAATCGTAAAAACAGAACAAAAAATAGTGAGATTTCTTTTTTTTTTTGCTTAAATAAACTTTAGGTGAATATCCTTAACAAGGTCATACGCGCAAATTGATAATCACCCGGACAATTAGGTTTTCTTACATATATATATAATCAGCTTATAGCAGAAAGAGAAAGAAGCTCGAAAAGTGGCTGACCTTTTCTTATTCTATACGATGGGCATCTGAAGATGGTGTCTTTGAGTATGTCAAAATGTTTTTCTGGCAATAGAGTAATATAAGACAGTTAATTATGAGAATAACAAGACAGTACTTTCATTGCAAAACAAGCCTTCAGGTCTATTTACATGTTATATATATATGTATATAGATATATACATATACATATATATATATCCTAAAAGATTTCTTCTTTTTTATCTTCAGATTCTATAAAAAAAAAAAAAGCTAAATAATGTTATCATCATGTAATCAAGTGTTATTATTAACTAATAATAATATAATTTCGTTTATTTTTAAGCTTGATTTAACGTGAATACAATATATAGTAGAAATGTTCTTAGTATTATTTATTGTTATTTATTTAAATTTATTTCTTTTCAACTCAACATTATCATCACTATCAAATACATTAGTTTTTTCAGCTGGACCTAATTCATATGTTGCATTCGATTCATGGCGTCCATGTCTTAATGGTTATGTTCGTTTTGATATACGAACAAATGCAAATGATGGTACACTTGCATATATAGATGATCGTGGAAAATTTGATTTTTTTTATTTAAAATTAATTGAAGGTAAATTACGTCTTTTATTTAATTTGGGAAATGATCGTCAAGCTTTAAATGTTAATATGAAAATAAATGATGATCAATGGCATACTATTTTAATAAAACGTGATGGACAAACAACAATACTTAGTATTGACAATGGATTAGCATCAAATTCAACAATAACATATTCAGAAGATTTATATTTTGGTGGTACAACACATAATGAATATCAAGCATCACCCTTTTATTTCGGAGGTAAATTGAATTTGACTAGAGATTTCCGTTATTGATGAAACATATCTGTACCAGTTTATGTGATATATATAGAAATAAAACGAGTCGTGAAGGTCATTCTGAAAAAAAAAACAGAATGTCATAAGATATAAACATATTGGTTAATAATAATTATTAGATAATTTCTGCTATGTTATAATTGGAAAAAAATAGTTTTCTTTATTGATATATATCGACGTGTTTTTTGTTAGAACTCATTTGAATATGAATTGTAGAAAATATGTATATGAAACATTTATTTGCTTCTCTTTTGTTTGAAATTATAATCGATAAAAACTATTAACGGAAAGGCAATCATCCTTTCTTTCCGGAAAGGATAAAATTTTATCAAATAATCTATTGATCTTTCAAACACGTATTTTTTTTATACATGGCCGCAAACATTTTAGAAGAGATGAAAAAAATTTAAAATAACTGAAGTTTATTGGAATTTTTAATTGCCTAGTTCAATAAAAAATACTTATTCTATGTAGAACATTCGATGACTTTAGTGAAAAGAAAGTTTCAAAAGACGAATAAAATCATTCAATCAAAAAAAACAAATCATTTCTTTTTGTGTGTGTGATTTCTAAAATGAGTTTTATTCTCCATTGATTTAATACCAAATTACTTTTTTTCCAGGTATTCCAGCAGCATTAGAACGACCAAGTAATGGAAATTTATCCTCATTTGATGTCTACATGCAACCACGTTTTCGTGGTCGATTACGTAATTTAATCTATAAAAATTGTACCAATTCTCGTCTTATTCAGCCCGTTCATTTACAAATCTCAGGTGGCGTTTCACTATTACAAAATCATCATTGTTCTAGTCAATTATGTGGTGTTGGTATATGTTTAATAACCGATACAAATTATAAATGTTTATGTGATGAAACAGATTATCAAGGTGAACATTGTGAATATGAACGTAAACCAAATGAATTAACATTTAATGGTAAAAATTATTTAAAATACAGTTTTAATCAAACATTATTAAGTATAAATGAAATAATACAATTTCAATTTAAAACAAATCATTATAATGCATTATTATTTCATATAATTGAACAAAATTTATATATTAAATTAAAACAAGGACAAATTATAATTGAATATCGTTCAAATAATCAATTATATGAATCATCAACGAAAGATCTTTATCTTATTGATAATCAATGGCATTATGTACAAATTAAACGTAAATATGAACAAATAACAATGATGATTGATGAATATCATTTACAATTAGAAAATGATATTAAAATAGACCAATTATCTAATTTAAAAGATATATTTATTGGTGGTAATACTAATGAAAATTTTGATAAATATTATGGTTGTTTAAAAGATATATCAATAATAATAAATGATACATTAACATATTCTATAAGTGATTATTTTTTAAATATACAAAATAATAATGAAAATAATTTACGTTGTTCATCATTATTAAATCCAATTGAATTTCTTATATCATCATCATTTCTATCATTTGAATTATCCGAATATTTACAACAAATGATAAATTATCAATTAAATATATCATTTCATTTTCAAACATATTCATCGGATGCTATTCTATTATATAGTACAAATAAGTTTAATGATGATTTTCTTGGTTTTGATTTAATTGATGGTTTTTTTTATATAACAATTAATTTAAATAAAAAAAAACAACGTCAAGAATTATTTCAACAACGTTTTAATAATGGACAAACACATTTTATTTTTTTACATATACAAGGTTATCAGGGTGGCTTAGAATTTAATGTAACAATGAATTATAGACAAAGTACAAGAATTATTGTTCGACATTCTTCATCAAAAGTTCATGTAAGTTATTAAAAATGTCATTTTGATGTTTTACTTTCCTCTATAATAAATTGTCAAGGTAAAAAATAACAAAAGAAAAATAATCAATTTTAATTAAGAAATATTCAATTAATACAACTAACTATCAAGCTTAATTTCCGATATAAAACCACTCAATCTATGTGTTTTCTTCTATTTACAACTAATGAGAGAAATATCACAGCTAATTAATTGCTTTTAAGTCGAAATTATGTTAACCCAAATGAGCTATGAATGCTTGGAAATGATTTCGAACACTGAACTTGTTGAAACGAAAATATTATACTTTTACAGTATTTTTTTAAATGATTGTCATGATAACGAAAAACTGATTTTCGATTTCAGACTTGAAACTCTCTTCTGCAATAGGAACATCAAATCCAGCGGCTCATAAATATTCGATTATCATAGGTGTATGTTGGGATATGAACAATGAGAAGATCAGATGTCAAACATTCATAAAAAAAAATATTTTCATTAAGGTCTGTTTTTATGCATAGTTTGAAGTCTAAAGTCGAAAAATCAATTTTTCTGTAACACGACATTCATTTAAAAAATATCATTAATATACAGTATTTCCGTAAAAATAAGCTTAGGAAATGAATTATTTTCAAGGAATACAACACTCATTTGTATCTCAATAATAAACATAGTCTTGACTCAAAAGCGATTTATCTGTGGGAGAACTTCATTTGGCAAAAATAATTTGTGACCCGCAATCTTTTCATTTCTGGCATCATTATATGAGAGGATGCGATAGTACCATAATACTAATACTTTGTATCGGACATCCGCAAGATAAACATTCACTACATTGCACGCCTCTTTTTTGTTTTTCTCTGTGAACACGTTTCGCTAGTGCTAATTCATTTCTTCAGCATTCTTTCAGGCAGTTCTAAATCATAGGATGGCGAAGAATTTGTTCCATGCAAGTTTGCTAAGCGTCGCATCGGTTGCGCTAGAGCGCGAACTTGCCTTGCGGATCTCTAATCTGTATAATTCATTTTATGAGAAAGTACATAATATCATGATGAAACATTTAAAAACACATCTTCACTTTTTTCTATTTTGATTTTTACTAATCGATATATCTCTTTATTTTCAACTCGTTTAATACACTTAAGTTCTTGATGTCTCTATCTCTCATAATGTTGAATATTCATTTAATTATCTGTATTGTATATCAATATATAACAAAATTGATTAAGTAAAAAAAACAAAGAAAGTTAAACTTATTAAAGTTGCGTAATTCTAAAAATATATGTAACAATTGAAAAAGCATCTTATATATTAATGTGAACTTTGTATACATGACAGCTGTATGCGACAGTTGTATATGAACATATAGTAATATATATGACCATGAGTTATACATCTGGGGAATTATTTAATGCAAGGACAAGTAAATTCCAATCATCTTCAATATTGATCGATTTATAATTAATAGAAAAGAATAATAAAACAAAATTTTGTTTTTTATTTTATTAAATTTTTTATCATAGTGGATAGAGAAACATTTCATAAAAATGAAAGTAAACAATTGTCGTGATTTATATAGTGTAATAATATATAGCGACATGCTTAGATAAACAGTTACTCATTTACTGTCTATTGATAAAAGCCGTTTTCCATCTGGTAGTCTATCATGAATGCAACAGATGAATAAACAGTTATAGTTATTATCTTATTAATTGTCTTTATGGTATAAACTTGCTTAAATTAAATTAATATTATCGATTTTCAATCGAGAAAGAATCAATAGAATCTAAAATATAATCCTTAAATTATTTGAATTATTTTGACTGTTCGATAAAAGAATCAAGGACAATAAAAATAATTTTTAATTGAGAAGTTTTTCTCAATCATCATGACTTCAATCAAATAATTTTTCTTTCTAAATCTTTTACATTAAATTATATAGTTCTTTTTTTTTTTCCTTTTTCAATGCTTTTAGTTACATACATTGACTATTGGTGGTGTTAATCCAAATATTCAATGGTTACCAGATAATTACTGGTCCGGTATAATGCATCGTGGATTAATTGGTTGTTTTTCAGATCTTGAATTAAATAATGAAGCAATTAATTTAACTAAATTTATAAATTATACAAATAATAATATAACACCAAAAAGTGGTCCATGTTTAACAACATTACCATCAAAACGTGAATGCTCATGTGAACATGGTGGTGAATGTCGAATAAATAATGGTGGTATATGGTCGTGTGATTGTTCAAAAACTGGTTATACAGGTCGACGTTGTGAACATGCTACATATCATATTGATTTAAATGATATTCATACATTTGAACTTAATACACATTTGCAATGGAGTGAACAAATTAATGATATTGCATTCGGATTACAAGTAAATATTTTATTCTTTTTGAATATCAAATTCTAATGATTTTCATGTTAAATCAATCTCAAGAAGTTCATTTTCGTTCTATTAATCGAAGTTAGGATAAGTGCACAAGAAGGATAGATTTTACAAATCATGTAATTTTTTATTTGGCACATCTTTGATTTCAGCCTTTCATCTCCTTGAAAGATATACGCTTTTTGTGGAAACCACATATTTTCGAAGAAAATAGTGAACACAAGTTTGAATATTGAGTTTTGCGACTGACCTGCCCTAAATCCTAGCAACGCGAAAAGGTGCATTAGTAATAACAATGCTTAGAGCATTTCCGAACTTTCTAGAGTCTTCTACGAATCAAAGATTTCTACTGTAAGTTCTAACTAGTCTAAATATGACAAGTTTTGATATTTAATCCAGCGAAAGAGTCTCATCATAGGTTTCAATCAGTAGAGCGATGGTATTATTTATCTATCAGAGTCAGCTGACATAAAAAAATACGAACTAATCAAGAGTATATGTCAAAGTTCATTTAGAGAAAGGATAGTATGTATGCTCAATGATTAGATTAATGTATATAGCAGGCTAATATGGTAGTTAAACCAATGAAACGAATAACAATATTATATCTGCCACTTTCTATAGTAAGTATCGTATAGAGAAAAGAAGTTATGTATTGATGTTAAATGAATCTAATAGATTGGTCGAAAAGAATTTCTAAATGTGAACATTTTTGAGATGATAAAATTTCAGAGGATACATATCAACTATAAAAATAGTTGTAATCTTGATTTATTCATTTCTTTGGCATTTTTTAAATGAATTATTTTTATTCCTCTGACAATATACCATAAATTTATAACAGTCAGAATTCGCGAGTTTCACACTTTGACCTCTCATGGGATTGCACTGACAAGTTTCTTTTTTTTTTGCTAAAAAAAGCGGCAAAATTTCGTGCTTTTTTTTGATTGCGCATTCCAGAACTCTCAAAGGAGTTTCATTGATATGAAGTTGTAGTGTCTGATTATATACTTCTATAAATAGATGACCCACACCCTACACTCTCAATTGAATTTTTAAGGCATTTCTATTCTATTTGTTGTTCTTCTTCGTAGGCTATACAAGATCAAGATAATTTTCTTGAATTGCGTCCATGTCGTCAATCAATAGAATGTGATTCAATAAGTTTTTCAATTCGTAATGGTTTATTACAAATAAATTTTGATTATTCAAATTTAACAATGAATATAACAGGAGAACATCCATTTATACTAGATAATCAATGGCATTATATTCATTTATATCGTATTGATACAAAATTATTATTACATATTGATCATCATATAGCACAACAACGTATGAATATAATTGAAACAAATCTATCCTCATTATCAACAATATGGTTAATATTAAATGGTAATAAACAAATACGTATTGAAGATTTACGTATATATGATCAATCAATAAATTCAAAATTTCTTTTATATAATCAATATGAACAAATTCAATTAAAACATCGTACATGGAAACCTTTAAATTCTGTATCGTTTTATGAACAACAAGATTCTTATATAACAATATCATTAAATGATATTCTTTGTCAAGAATGTGAATTAGATACAATTTATTTTGATTTTCGTACAACGGAATTAACTGGCCTAATTTTATTTGCTAATATTCAAACAAATAATCCAAAAATGAGGTAGAAAAATCATATAAAAATAGACTGAGTTCAAAATAAGATTCCAAATATAAAATAGAATAGATTAAGAATAAAGATAATTTATAGTTTTGTGATGACAACTATCCTAGTGTCTAATCTAATAGTTATTGAAGATAACGGAGTGTTATTCGATATGGTTAGACAAGACATATTTTTCATAACTTGAGATAATAAAACAAATGCTTGATCATGTTCCTAACGCTCTAAACATAAGACACCTATCCTTATAGAGATTAGCTCAAAAAAGGTATTGTTTTTTCACAAAAAAAAAAACACCTTGATGTCAATTTTTTTTGTATTCATATTTTATACCACATTCAGTTTAAAAACCATTGAGAACGTCAAGTGTATTTTTCGAACTAAAGAGAAACTGATCGTAATAATGCAAAATATTCAGATAGTAGCCTAAAATACTTTTAATACAACATTCAGTTAATTATTGTGCAGTAGTCACGAATACAGATGTTCAGAACGAATTTCAATGTTTGGCTCGGTCAACGTGACCCAAACCAAAATTTGAAGATTTATCATGGTTGGAACCGGAAGTAGGAGAAAAAAGTTATCCTAATCGGAACTAAAGATTGTAATGCCATATTCTATGACTTTAAGAAAATTATCTTGTAAAACATATCAATATGAACATAATTCAAGAGAGAAAAACCAAAGAAAGGCTCGTCATTGACTAAATAAATACAAAAAAAAACGAATATTGTAAGACTTCTTTGAAATGTGACATGAATAAACTAGAATAATTTTCTCTAGACTAAAATCAGATTAGATTTATCAAGATTATGACCGGGATCAAAGAAATCTTGGTTCGGCATATCTCTATTCTTGAACTAAAATCCGATAAATAAAACAGATCCTCTTGATCACGCTTGAAAAGTCGCAGCAAGTACTCAAAGAAAATTATTTGCTTATTTTTCTAATAGATCAAAACTATTTCATATTGAAACAAGGATGAGTTTTTGACTTAAGTCGAAAAATCATTGACTTGCTCATCTTTCATATATGATATAAAGAATAATATCCTTATTTTTTCTAAAACTAATTCATTCTGTTGACATAAGAATTTTCGTAGTAATTTGAATATTTAGAAAAAATTTTTTTTTCTTACTTTTTCTTTTAAGTTATTCATTGGATAATACAATTGAAAAAGATGGTCAATATTTAGTTATAAAATTAGTTGATGGTCAATTACATTTAATTGTTCTTGTTGCATCATTACATGAAGATGAAGATGAAATTTATCAAATTCAAACTAAAACACGTTTTAATGATGGTCATTGGCATCATATATCATTACATCGTGGAAGTGATTATCATTTAGAATTAATTATTGATTCACGTGAATATTATTTATTAACATCAATACATTTTATTGATACAATTTATTTTGGTCGTCCATCATTTTTATCATCAGATAGTCTACCATTTAATCATATAAATACATTAAAAATATGTTTAGCATCATTAACAATAAATAGTCGTTCAATTAATTTACATGAATATATAAAAACAAATTTTCATATACGTAATGATTGTTTTCTTCAATCTCAATGTCCATTACGTTATTGTCAAAATACAGGTATTTGTATTGATCGTATTAAATGTAATTGTCAATATACAAGTTTTCAAGGAGATTTTTGCACAGAATTACGAACGGGATATTTTTTTAATGAATATACACCTGGTTTAATATTTGATCAACCATTTCAAACTGATTATAAATTATTAAATTATAAAATATCTTTTGGTATTGTAACAAAAATGATTACTGGTGAAATAATACGTGTTAGTGATCAATTACAAATTGAGTTATATCGTGGACATATTAGAATAAAATTAATTACAAATATTAATAATGATAATGAATATATAGAAAATAATGTTATGATTAATGATGGTTATTATCATTTAGTACAAATTCAATATAATTCAAGTGGTTATTTAATTTTAAATATTGATAATAAATCAGTTTTGAAACAATTAACATATCGATTATCATTTGATAAACAATTATTATTATTAATTGGACAAAATCCAGCATTTAGACATGGATTTCAGGTGAGAGAACATGATATTTATCGGTTAGAATCTTCTTATCATAGAAATTCTTTGAAATGAATAATCATACAACGGAAGTTGTCCAACTGATTAATATCTTGTAAATCGAGGCTATGTGCATCATTTAGATTCCGACGAATCATGAGCATCCTGAAAAGATCTGGAAGTCTTTCGATTTGAAACTCTGTGCAGAGATTCACCTTAATGAGAATAGTCTATTATGAAAGTTTCAGGTCTTTTGATGTGCTCCTATCATGATATAAGAACATCAAATCTACTGATATATATGAGTGATATGAAAGACACACTTTTGTCATGACTGTATCTTAGGATAGAGACAATGGAAACATTTAAAACTCTCATCATAAACTATTTCTATGAAGGTTTGTCTCTATGTGTAGTTTCAAACTGAAATTCGATTTTTGAGAATCATCATCCCTGACTGATTGCCTACATTGCCCGACACGTATTCATCAGATACTGTGTGCAAACGTCAATGCCATCAGCCATGGAATGACCCTGAACAAAACACTAACGGCTGTTCTTCTCGAATCATTCGTCTAATAGGAGTATAAAAACTCTACGTTAAACTGGCCTTCTATCCAGACCTATAGTTAACATTAGTTGAAGGAAAAATATTGGGCTATTGAATTGGCCGCTAGACAGTAAACCATACCGCAAAAATAAGGGTATTTTTCCAATATAATCTCCATCTTAACTACAATTATACATACATAGACTTAGATCGAATTTTGTCTTTTTACAATATAAGTTAG
Organism: Rotaria sp. Silwood2; assembly: GCA_905329745.1. Lineage (NCBI taxonomy): Eukaryota > Metazoa > Rotifera > Eurotatoria > Philodinida > Philodinidae > Rotaria > Rotaria sp. Silwood2. Next base: position 55,875 of record CAJNSZ010000304.1, on the reverse strand, counting down.
AGAAGTAAGTCAGTTAGTCAAATTCTAATTGTTTTTATTTACAAGAAATAATAAAAAAATGAATTGTTTTTTTCTGGCAATCAATTCGCCTCTAAACTGTTTTACAGTTTTTCTGTTAACTAATAATAATACTCGATATTGTTCGTTTTATCAGTCTAGAATCATAAATACTTCTATTGAATGAATGATACCATAAAACTTTTTATTACTTTTTGTTGAATTTTTTTTCATTTTAAAATTCTTTTAAAATTCGTTTTCTATTTCGACATATATTGTACATTGTATAATAAGAATTCTTTAACATATAAAGAATACAGTTATTACTAGAATAAAAACAAAGCAGACTATTTTTCTTCCTAAGACAAAATTTTAATTCCACATTCAAATAAAATAATTTTTTAGTTTTTTTATTTTTCCAGGGTCAACTTTATGGTCTTGAATCTGATATTTATCCAGTATTTGATATGATTTCCCCAACATTCCAACGTATATCATATTCACTAATACAAGATAAAATATTTTCTTCATCATTATCATCAATTATTTATCCTTCATCACAAAATCGAAATGATTTTATATCTTCATTGTGTTTATCTCAATCCTATGATGATATTTGTACAATTACATCTGATACAAGTTCAAGTTTATTATCATATCCTAATGTCACACTTCTAACATTTACACCAACAAATAAATTATTTCTATCATCATCATCAATTTCTTCTTCAATTATATCTCGATATACAACATTATATTCAACTTCAACAGTATCATATCAAATTTATAATTTTTCAACATTAACATCATCGAATTATACATTAAATTCAACTTATCATAATGGAAACCCACCATTAATTATTTCTGTTCGTACTCCAACTTCAAATAGATCTCGAAAAATTTTTCATCGACAAAAATTTTGGATTATTTTAATTCCTATTTTATGTGGAATAACTTTATGTTTATTATTTGCTATATGTGCTTTTATAAAATATCGTCGAAAAGATGTTGGTGTTTATGAAGTTGAAGAAGCTCAACGTTTTCGACCATTAATTGTTGAATTAAATCCTTCACCCGGTGAACGTAATCAAGAAAATTTCAATTCAACAACAACTTCTTCTTTACCTACATCACTACCAAAACATGTATCAAAAAGAGATAATATTAAATCACATAAAAATCGAAAACGAAAAAAATCTCCATTAACTGCAACTGATGAACAGCGTGAATTTTATATTTGAATTTTCTTTTTCTATATAATTACTTCGTACTATTTTCTTGTTTATTTCGTTTGAACATATAACACAAACTAAACAAAACAAAACAAGAATATCTGTAACTGTTGTGTAAACAGTGATAAATTGTTTCACTTATTATATGTTATCTAATAATGAGCAGTAAACTATAACAGACATATTCTTCTTATCAGTTATTGACATGTGTTAATGAGCACAAAATAATCTTTGACAAGAAAAAAAAACGATACCAATGAAGATTAATTATTTACTAATTAGATAGTCTAAAATAACTTTATGTTGTATTTTAAAGCTGTTACCGCAAATTTCTATGGAATTAAAATATGAAACACGATGTAGTTGTTGTTGATAATCACAGGAATATTTCTTTAACATCTTTTTACTGAATCCTCTACAAATGTAATAAGGAACTATTTAGTTCATATGTTAGAACGAAACATTACCGATATACGATCTGTGATTGCATATCAACAACGTCTGTCATGATCTGTTGGAAGAGAGTCTAAACTCTTTTATCTCTATACTTCAATACTCCATTAAGATCATGTTTCACGAAATCGTTTGAATTAATATTTATAAATATATATATCTCAGATATTAGATAGAAAATTTAATTTTCTTTTGCTGTCTTTATCTGATTGATAGTAAACTACATTATAATAGAGAAACTAACTGCACGTCAAATAGTTCCTCTGTGTAATGCTAAATCTACATTATCTTTCTGAATATCAATAGTCTATTGAAAAGAAAGTAATTATAATGATTTAATCTATTTCATTATGTTGAAATTTTCAGTACTGCATTGAAAATAAAGAGAGAATATAATAATAGAAAGTACTTTTTGTTACTTGTCTTATAAATTCATTTTTCATATTGACATAGATTGAATAAACTATGAATAATCTATGAAATTAGGATACTTATACGGAATATACACCGACGCACAGTACTTGTTCTGTATAATACATGATGACAACTAAGGCGGTGCATGTCATGTCGAAGTGTCCAAGTATTCGAAATGATACATAACCAGTGGTTTTATTACACCTTTCATATGAGCAGCGTGTCATTTATTTTAAAAAAAATTGCCTGTTAACTTACATTCGATTTCATTCAAATAGAAATATATTGAATAAAACATGATCGAATGTGTATTTTATCCATTTCTTTCGTGCTAACTTAATTTCTTAATAGCACTATTCGTATATTAATGACATCTATTACTATTCATTAATATATCATGTGATGAAAATTGATTGCTTTAGTATTGATTTCAAATGTAGAAAAAGGGTTTTTGTTCTATTGCGTTATATTTGAAATTTGTATCAATATAATAAATGCATATCAGTACTGGTCATGTGAACTAAAATTCATTTGTGACTATTAACACATAACGATATTTTTTACATTGATAGTATCGCTTAATATTCACTTATCTAATAATATCTTATAGTAGTAAACAGATCATGAGTCATATTTCCCGTGTATATTTGATGTTAATAAATAAAAATAAAAACCAATCGATTGTTGGTGAACGAAAGAAGCAATAAGATTTTTTTTTGTTAAATAATACACAATCGTGTATTTATGATTGATTTTTGTTCCATAAGCATGTGACAAAAAAAAAGTGAATAAGCAAAACATAAACAGACATTCTTATCGATCTTTTTTTTTTCTCTCGTTTTTTTTTTCTCTCTCCTTTACTTATACACCTTTACATTTCATTGTCAATAGAAGATCCTGCTGTTTTCAGTCACATTTGTTTTTTTAGATACACCATGTATTTAGTTAATCGTTAAATACAGTATACATCTTTATATATATAGATTATTATTTAACATAAAAAATAAATTAGAATGGGTCAAACATTATCCGGTAAGATATAAAATTAATTATATTTTGAAATATTGTTTTTTCTTTTCGTTCTTTCATTTTATAATAGAACCGGTCACTTCAAAAAATTCTCAAAAAGTTGAAAATCATTTATATTCCGTAGGTAGTAGTAGTATGCAAGGATGGCGTATAAGTAAGTGGTTTTCTTGAATAATTTACTTTATCTAATACGTTGATTTATTTAGATATGGAAGACGCACACACTCATCTTTTATCCTTACCTGAAGATAAAAACTGCACATTTTTTGCTGTTTATGACGGACATGGAGGTTTGAAAAAATTCAATTTATTATATTTTATTTTATTCTATTGTTTTTAGGAGCAAAAGTCGCACAATATTCATGTAAACATTTACATACTCGTATTGCTAATCAACCTGACTTTAGTTCGTATTTTGATTTAATATATATATTTATTTCTTAGTAAAAAAACGTTTTTTTCTAGAACAAGGAAATATTGAAGCTGCTATTCGAAAAGGTTATATTGAATTTGATAAAGAAATGTCTTTAGATGAAGATATGCGAGAAGATCTAGCGGGCACAACAGCTATATGTGTTTTAGTTAAAGATCAAAAACTATATTGTGTATGTTGAATCAAAAACAAAAAAGAACAAAAAAAAGGAAATGATCTAATATTTAGGGTAATGTTGGTGATAGTAGAGCGATAGCATCTGTTAATGGTAATGTTGAGATACTTTCTGTTGATCATAAACCAAATAATGATGATGAAAGAAAGCGAATAACAGCTGCTGGTGGTTGGGTAGAATTTAATCGTGTTAATGGTAAAGAATTGATTTATAAAAAAAAAATTTATTTTAGATTTTATAATAAATAGGTAATTTGGCATTGTCTCGAGCATTAGGTGATTTTATATTTAAGCGAAATACGGATAAACGAGCTGAAGAACAAGTTGTTACTGGTATCAAAGAAAACAATGCTAAAATTTTAATAATGATGAAAATTTTATTTTTTAGCTGCTCCGGATGTTATTTGTAAAACAATAACTGAAGATTGGGAATTTATATTAATTGCTTGTGATGGTATATGGGATGTACTTAGTAATGAAGAAGTATTAAAATTTATTCGAGTTAGAGTTGCTCAACAAATGCCACCTGAAACGGTAGAAAAAAAATTTAACAAAAAAAAGCATAATAATAAATCTTAAAAAATTATTATTTATTTATATATTTTTGTTCTATTTGAGATCTGTGAAGAACTCATGACGCGTTGCTTAGCGCCGAACTGTCAAATGGGCGGTCTCGGCTGTGATAACATGACAGTTGTATTATGCCTTTTACTTCATGGACAACCTTATTCAACGTTAGCAGCTAAATGTTCAAAGAATTTAGCTAATGGTGATGTATCATCATCAACGCCATCATCAGCAGCTGAAACATTATCATCGAAATGAAAAAAAAAGGAAATAAAACATTTTTTTTTCTCTTTCATACAATTCAATAATTGAACAATTTTTTTTTTCTTTTTTTTTTCATATTTGATAATATCACTGTGTTCCATCATTTTAGAACAGTATGGATTACTGTTATCGGTGACGAGATCAAAAAACAAACAAAAACTACGACTTTACTCTTTTTTTCTTTTCGTTCTTTATCTATTTTTTTTTTTCTTATGAAAATGAAGACTACTGATGTGAGAGTACATTAGTGGTGTAAATTTATTTATATGCAAACAAGCGCGTGTGTGTGTGTTTATTCTGTATGACTATTATATATATAAATATATACACATGAACATCAACTTTTGACGTGTATATGAAAATGAAAAAAAAAACGATGTTATTCTTTGACTAGGCGCCTCTTTTCATTTTTATGGTTGATTAGAACTAAAAAGGCGTTCATACTTCTTTGTTCTTTGTTGCAATGTGTGCGTGCGTGCGTGCATATTTCTTTAGTTGACGAGTATATATCATATTTTGGACTTTTCTTTTTACCTGATGTGTGCATGTGTTTACATTTGGTTTTATCTTTCTTTTATTTAGTGTTTTATAAATCAGTGAAAACACATCACAAATCAAATGAAATCAATCTTAATTTTGATTTTATGAAACAATAAGTGTTTGAAAGATTTCGATGACAACTTTGTATTAATAATTAACAAGAAGAGTTCCTTTAATAATAAATTAACATTGAATTGTTAAGAAAAAAAAGGAATTTTTTTTGACAGTTCTGAGAAATCCATATTGCAATATCATAGCTTAATAAAAGTTAGATAACAATAGAAATAAAAAATTGATTAGTACTACGTATAATATAATAGAAGAAAGAATAGCAAATGATGGTTTCTATTTGCCAGATTCATGCCATTCAATCTATATCGGAAGAAAAGATTAAATTATAAAACTTTCGAATAGAATTCCATTAGAGTTTTGTATCCGCTATAGTTTGAAAATTAGCTTCTTTTACGTACTGAATATTTATTTTCTAACATGAACACAACATTAGTTATAAATACATTTGATAGATACTTTTTTTTTCTGTAACTATAATACATGAGTTACATAATTATCAGGAAGAGGAAAAGCAAAAATTTTTTTTTTCTTTCTCTTGCAGACTAATTGGTATCTTACAGAGTAAAAAATCAGCTTGCCGTGTGTCGGTTTTAAAAAGTTCAATGCTATTTTGAATAGACTAATCAAAAGCTAGCTTGATAAAAAGAAAAATGTAACGTCGTATAAGTTCAAATTAATACTTGTTAAAAAAATAATTATTCATCATGAATCGTTCATTTATTTATTTATTTTTTTTTTCAATAAATATATCACAAGAACAAAATCAGTATGTCATTGAAAATAAAACAACGAATAGTCTATGTCAAAACTAATCATATTTGTTGTCACATGAGTTTAAAATGAAATGAATTTCTTCATTATCAAAATAATAATTGAATCATATGCTTAGTTTCGTTCGGTTCTGTTGGCTTTCCTTTTTCTTTTTTTTTTTTATTATTTTTGATGATACTTATAAGTATACAAAACAAAAACAAAACAACCAACAAATTTCTTTTATTATTTTTAATCTTCTTTCACTTGAGTTGTACCACGTATACGACCTGTTCGGCGTGCAGCAATAAGACCAACTTTTCGACCTGGTGGTGCATATCGACTGACTGTTGATGGTTTGCCAATATGTTGATGGTTGCCACCACCGAAAGGATGGTCGACGGGCTTGAAGAAACAAAAATAAACATTATCATCTTTTCAATTAAAAAAAACCGATTACTTACATTCATAGCAACACCACGAACTTTTGGCCATGATTTTCGTTTAGCTTTAAATTTATGATAAGACCGGCCAGCTTTCAATATTGGTTTATCAATACGACCACCACCGGCTACGATACCTACATAAAAACAAACAAAAAGTTGTTTTTTTTTGTTTTCAATTAAATATTATATATATATATATATGCCTTCAGTAAAAGCCTCTAGATATAGTTTCTTGATCATTCATTATGTCAGAAACAATTATAGGAATATCGTTCATCATTTAACATATATATATATATTTTAAATTATGTAAAGTTTAATATAATACTTACCAACCATAGCACGATTAGTTGATGCTAAAGTTTTTTTAGCACCAGATGGTAATTTTACTTTTGTTTTACCACCTTCAGGGTTATGTGAAACAATTGTAGCATAATTACCTAAAAAAAAACAAGAATATTTGAATGCAGAACTCAGAAAGCTTTTTATCATCAAATAAATAATCAGTAGTCGAAACAACAGCTTAGAAAATTTTTCATCATAGTTCAAACACTCACCAGATGCTTTAGCTAATTTACCACGATCACCAGTTGTTTGTTCAATTTGGCAAATAATTGTACCTTCAGGCATTTGCCCTAATGGCATTACATTGCCAATTGTTAATGCAGCTATAAAAGAAAATTATGAATTTATTTTATTTCAACAAAAAAATGTTTCCTTTTCCATTTTTACCTTTTTTACCACAATAAATAAATTGTCCAGTGTACATGCCTTCAGCAGCAACTAATAATTCTTTTCGTTTTTTATATCGATATGGATCACGAAAGTGTACAATTGCAAGTGGAGCACCACGACCTGGATCGTGTATAATATCCTAATGAAAATTATGAATTAGGAAAAAGATATTTTTTTTTGTTTTGTTTTTACTTTAATAACACCGCGTAAATAACCCTGTCGTTCAGCATAATCCAAAGAACGAAATTTAGCTGGGCCCTTACGATGGAAAGTGCGAGCACGAAAGATGGCTGAACCACCTTTGCGCTGTGCGCGTATAACTCGACCCATTTTATCTAAAAGAAATATCGAGCAGTTAGCTATAAGAAAACGAATTTTATTTTCTTATTCTTTTTGAAAATGATCAAAAGAAATCTATGGACTGTTGTCTTCCATCGATTGTGGCTTACCTTCTACCTCCATGATCTAAACAAAAAATCAAATATATAAATGAATATATATATTTTAGTATGAAAAAAAATTCTTTTTCGATTATAAAAATTAATTCAGAACGTTTTTATTTTATATCCTCTAAATAAAATTTACAATAAGCGCTACTATCGAAAAATAAATTAAAATAACCAATCAGAAAAATGTTCATATGTAAATCATATTTTTCTGTTTTACGCATAGGATTGCCTACAATTTTGTATTGACGAATTTTGGCACATGGGTATGATCATAGTCACAGAATGTATATTCGAGGTCGTATGTACTTATTTTCTGCTGAGAAAAATTCACAAGGAAAGGAGAGATAGTGCTCTACATTAAATCCGCCAGCGCTGTTTTGATTGCCTTATTGCAATAGTCATAATTTTTAATACAATTTGACTTTATATTCATTATTATGCTAAATGATAAGTTCGAATACTTTTTAACATTTATCTTTGGATTAGATAGAACCGTAAACTTTGATAATGACGACACATGATTTATAACTTGTTTTTGACAAAAATAATAATATTTACTATGTTTATTTTAGTTTTAGACTAATTACATTACTAAAAATAACATGCTTCAATCTCGTGGTGTTGCTGATTTACTTGCAGCTGAAAAAAAAGCTCAAGAACTTATTGAAGAAGCTCGAAAACGTAAGTTTTTTGTTTTTTAAATTAAATTTTCTTTGACAAACTTCAGTACATGATAAATAATAGGCAAAAACAAACGTATAAAAGATGCTCAAAGTGAAGCAAAAACTGAAATTGAACAATTTAAAGCAGAACGTGAACGTCATTATAAAGCTTTAGAACAACAGGTTAATTATTTTTTGCATAATATTTATTTGTTTTAATAGAAAGTAATTCTTTTTGCTGTTTTTGAATAGCAATTGGGTAATCGTACTCAAATGACTGAACAATCGAATAAAGAAACTCAAGCACAAATAGCTGCATTAAAAAATCAATACGAATCGAATAAACAAGAATTACTACAACGTATCATTACACTTGTATGTGATATCAAACCTGAAGCACATATTAATGCTCGTATTGAATAAAAAAAAACCTACAATAATCACAACATTTTTCTGTTTCTCGTTTCTTTGTCATTCCAATGTATTAATCCTCGTCTAAGTTATCTTTATTTAATCTCTGATGGTAGCTTTTTATTTATTTATATAGAGAAATTGTATGTGTACTTCGTATTTTATTATTTATATATATTTTATTGTAATCGAAGTATATTGTCAAGTAGATAAATGTGCATTTATTCGGGAAAATCGTCATATTTTGAAAGATTTATAACATATCTGGACTTTTCATGATTAATGAATGAAAAAAAGTAAGAATATCGATTGAGAATCTACGTTGAAGATTTTTTCTATTTGTGTGTTCAAAGAAAAAACTTCTATGATGTCTTATTTTTGAAAAAAACCTTCGAACTGCACTAAAATCTATTCTTTTTATGTGTTCGATTGCCAAAAATATAAAACAAGAATAAAGATAGACAAAATATCAGTAAAATTTGAATGTGAAAACAGTGACGAGTCTATTCGACTTCTTTGAAAACACATGAGATGATAACTACGCAAAATCGTCAATATTACCGGTATAAACACATTAATGTTCGTAGTTGCTGACCTTGAAAAACGACGAATAGGAACATCGATGAGAAAAATACTTAGAATTCTACTGTTAGTTTTTCTAGTGTTATCTAAAACAATGCCATTAGTTATTCTGTATGGTTTGTCAACAATCGGATGAGAAATTCGACGGAGAAAAGATCAATTCCATTTAATGGAATGAACATGATTAAAGCACAAAAAAAAAACAACTTTTTCAATAAACATTTTAAGCTGTTTTCACAGAACACTTTTTAGTCTTGTTCGAAAATTTACTCCATAAACAAGACAGGACTGATTTTCTCGAGTAATGAAAAATAAAGCAATAATTGTATCATTTCTTATTATTGATGTAAATCGACTGCTGTAAAAAAAGGGTATGCCTGATTAATGTCGAAAAAAAAAATGTCGAAAGGAAAAATGTCGAAAGGAAAAATGTCGAAAAGTAAAAATGTCGAAAGGAAAAATGTCGAAAGGAAAAATGTCGAAAAGTAAAAATGTCGAAAGTAAAAATGTCGAAAAGGAAAAATGTCGAAAGGAAAAATGTCGAAAAGTTTGAAGACTGCAAAAGTAAGATCTTAGTAGTGTTAATGTTGTAGGGGAAAGGAAAAATGGGCGAAACTAGTTTTTTAATCAATTTACAAAAACAATAATTTAACAAAAAATATCTAATAATCAATCATTTTTTATTATTTTTGATTGTTTTATCCTTAGCAACAACATACGATAAACCCTNATAAAATGAATAAATACTATGAGAATGCTACATGATCCCCTCTTTATGTTTTTCCATTTCAGCTGATCGATGCTTAGACATATTCTCTTTGTACTTAGTGTAATAAAAATGAAATCAGTACGCCTATATAATATTCGACCTTATAATTATAATGAAAAGTTTTACAAGAAGATAAAATACACGGATTCAGTTTCCTGTATACTGGAATAAAAGAAACCTGTATTATACCAACGGCTCATAAAAATCTTATGCATCTTTAACTATATAAAACAAAAGACATCAGTACTGGAGAAGTCGTTGTAACAGGTAACATATAGAAGCAATCAATTTTCAAATAACTATTTAAAAAAGAACACTAAGAATTTTTTAAAACAGTCAAAACAGCTAAATCTATAAGATATAGATATTTACCCAATTAACTACTGACTTTATTTTCTAAAATAGACCTCAATATCGTCGAACAAAGTCTAATATAGTTTCTTTCAAGACGATGCAGTTAAAAATTAATTTGATTCAAGCATTTACATAATAGTGATATCTGATATATACTCACGAATTGACAATGACATCAATCTTCTTGTAAATTGATTTTATTTTACTTTTATATTTCAAATAAAAATTGTATTATATTGGTATTCATTGATGAGATTAATATGATATAACCCTTCATATTGTGAAAAAACTATTCTTTAACGGATAGAAAAAGTGATTGTTTTTTTGTTACTTTTAAAATGTTTGTTTCGTTTACTTCACGCAAACTGTAACTAAAAAGAAGCTATTTTAAAATTAATATCGAATCAGAAATAAAAAAAAAAACAAAGACAAAATATAACCATGATTTTCGATGACTTTTGCTTGAAAAACTATTAATTTTACATAGATATTCATAGATGTGGTTAGGTTCATATACATTTTGTACAGTTAAATTGATATATATATTCAATTCATCATATTAAATTGAAAAAATGAATTTAAGAAAACTTATTTCACTTACAATTAGTGCCTCAAGATCAATAAGATGAAAATCATTAAAGAGGTACAGTCAAACTAAATCGACTAAGTTTTATGTCCTAAACTATTGTTCCTAAAATATCTGATTTATTAGATCAAATTCATTCAATATATAAATAAACAACCAATACATGTCTATACATACACAAGACAGAATAAAAAATCCGAAGAAAAAAGTGTTTCTTAATTCCTGTTTCATTCATTCAAAATCAGATATAACCATTATAAAGTTCATATTCATCAACATGCCGACTGATTCAGAATTTAAAAAAAAACAGTACGAAACTAAATGTATACAGCTGGCCATTAATCCTCGCTTTAATTTATGTACTCCATTACATTCGTATCGACTTAGCATGTTGAACAATACGTCAGTATACAAAAGAATATAAATCAAACTTCTGTTTTTTTAAAGTTTAAATTTTATCATATTCATAGAATGTAACAAATTTGGGTTTGTATACAATCAAAGCTATGTAAANTGACTTGATATTAATTCCTCAACTATCGTCAAAATGTTTATTAACATGTTGAGATCGTTCATAAGTTCCCATAGTTGATGGAAAGATTATAAAACAAGCAGGACATTTATTGAGGATATCATCATGATTTATCATGTTAGAATTTCTATTATCATTGTCGATTATCGAATGATTGTCATGGATAGCAGATAAAGTTGTCAATAACTGTTGTCTAGAAAATCAAAAAAAAAGAAAATTTGAATATTAAATCATGATCGAATGCACTCACTTTATTTGATTAGAACTTGCAGATGTTAAGATAGAAGATGTAGATACATGTAGACTTTTATTACTATCTATTCTAAAATCATCGCTATTTGTCGATTTATTGTTAAATTTATGTGTGCTGAACACATCTTGTTTAACTTCGTCGGATTGTTTTTGTTTTTGCACTTGAATAAATGAAATAAGTCAGTCTGAATATTCAAATACACCTATTTCAAATTTTAAAGCATGATATTGTTCAATTAATTGGCGAACTTCTTCTCTGGTCTTTTTCTCTTCGTAGATCAATGCTGTATCGAGAAATTCTTGACATTTATCTTGAAGATAATTTAGTTGATATTTACATTCTTGTTCCAATAGAGCTTTTTGACTAACAATGTTTTCTTGAATTTGAGGTTTAAGATGAGGGTGTGAAGAGAGAATTACGTGCGGTTGTGGATATCGAGGAGAATGCTAATGAACAGAATACTCAAACTTTTACCTTGTTCAGATAGCATGCGGGTATTGATGTTCTGTCTACAAACACCCACATCCACACCATTATGATTCACTCTATTTGGATGACAGATGGAAGTGAGCAACTGCTAGCGCAAATGCTCGTAACAAAAATACAACATTTGGCTCATTTGACAGTGAAATAAAATAAAGTAGATAAAAAAATTCTCCTGTTGGCTAATGTACTCATTTATCACAAGTACACTTTGAAATAGCTGCATTTTCTCGAGAATACAACCATTAGTGAACTGAATGACAAATCACTTAGGCGAATGCAATAACATAACTTGCTATTACACATATTAGGGACAAAACATTGCAGTCGTTATTCAACAGGACAATAAGACGTTTGAAAACTTTCGTGAACAAAGTCAAAGTTCAATCTACCAATGTGGCTGGAAGTATTGACAGAATATTAATTTTTGATAGAAAGAAAGTCGAATTTTTTAAGAGGATAATTCGTCATTTTAATGAGACACTTTCAGAGCATCAAAATCATTATACGAACTGAGACTATGCATCACAAATAAGCTTAACACACCGAAATATAAAAACAAAAATACTTTGATATTTTTAATTGAATTTTCAAGTGTGTGACAATCTAGCAAAAAAACATCGAAATATATCATTCACTGATCTTAAAATGCAATAGTTCTTTTTATCGAACTAATATTTGAACGTAAGATTTCATGTACTTATTAGCATAAAATTATTCACTATTCATTTGTTTCAGACAATTAATATACTTCTGAACTAGTCAGAAAAATGATTACTATCAATTCCATTAGAAACTAATACTTTTCCATTTGTTAATATGCATACTATGTGCTGATATCGTGCATTATTCATAGTAGCTATAATTTTCCAAGTTTCTGTTGATCGATCGTATAACTCAGTAGCATTTAGATTCGAACTATCATTCTATCCACCACTAACTAACACTTTTCCATTTATTAATACGAATGCAGTGTGTTCATATCGTGCATTAGTCATACTAACAGTCGTTGTCTAAGTTTCTGTTGATGGATCATACAACTTAGCACTATTTAAATAAGAACTACCATTATATCCATCAATGACTAACATTTTTCCATCTGTGAATACGATTGCTTGGTGCCAGTATCGCGCATTGGTCATGTTACCACTGTTACGCCATCCAAAAAGAACCATTTGAATATATACATATTCAAAAGAGGAGTATCATCGAAGATACAGAATTTCCCATGCCTAAGTGAAGTGTTTTAAAATATTGTAAAATGAAATTTGTTTTTTACTCGAAGCGCAAAACCTTTTAGCATTCTATAAACTAAAAGTAGGTTTCAACTCCCTAGCAGTCATATGGGCTGGTCTATCTTTCGATTGTATACAAATTCAGGCAGTTATAACCGAAGAATATGAAGTATATCAACAAGTAGGAATTTTTTCCTCAATTTTCTCATAGTGCCCTGATTCCTAAATTCTACATGACACATTGTCCAAGATACATATTGAACTTTCATCAAGAACAGTAGAATCGTGTGTAAAAATGAATTCATGATTGCAAAAAGTATTTTAGACAATGCATTGCTCGAGCTGTTAGAAATCATGGAACTGTAGAAAAATTTAGCGCTAATCTTTGATTTCCCAACAAACTTTGATACTACCTGGTATAGTTGTTCAACCATTGATGAACTTCTGTTTCTGTGTTCTTGAATATTGTTAACTGCGATATTTCTCTCATAATAAAGCGTACTTAATCATATTTACCCAGGTCGATGATTCTAGGCTCCTGAAAGAAGCTGATTCCGCTTGGAGCCGACTGGAAAGATGCGAGAGAGTCATCGCTTTCGTCAGAAAAACACTGGAAATCGATGGAACTTAGCGGTAGTATTTCGATTCGAAAAGTCTTCGCATTAGTTTCATGATTTCAGGTCGTTTTCCGTCAGCAATAACAAGAAATTATACAGAAGCCACCATAAAAATCGAGAAATTTGCTCTCTGAGGATACTGCGTCTAGGTGCCATCGATTTTCAGTGTCTTTCTACCCGAACCGGATCGTACTTGTTGACCGCTACGCAATAACAAGTAGATGTCTTCGTTAACGTATTGATAAAAGCTTACTAAAAGCGAATTATCATCGAAAAAATGTTCGAGAAATGTGTTCAATGAAGAACAGCATTGCTTCAAGTATCGCTCTAGTAGTTGACGTACACATAATATAGTTAACTTGATAAGTCTATAAATAACGATGAAAAAAATGCGAAGTAACTGCTGGTTGTATAAAGCATCGAGACTAGGGTAATATCTAAAATTAACTCAATTTGACAAATATTTTTTTTAATTTTATTTTAAATGACTCACATACTTTGCCAAACTTAACATTGATAATCGATATCATCGGTTAAATTACTTTCAATGAGAAAGTAATTTATTATTATTAAAAGACAGCAAGAGCAAAAAAGATACGTTAAACCATATCGAAGGTGAAATTGAGCAAAAGAAATTTTATTTTAAATAGTCTTTTTTTGATCATTCATACTTATGTAGACGAAAAGTTCATAACAGTACAAAACAAGGTATTCAATTGAATACTCCTACGCGATTTTTTCTGTACCTGGATTGATCCATATGAAAAGTTTGCCAATCTAGATCTGATCATTCTCATTACAGCATCATTGACTCCAACAAATTGATGTCCTATACTATTGTTACTACAGAATGTTATCTTACAATAATTCTGATTACAATCAAATTCCCTAAGGATATTATGCCGATAGTCGACCAAATTATCTGTAAATATTACTTCTAAGACGAACACACTATTATTATTGATAGAATTTGACATCTTTCAATTTATTGTTACTGAAATATATGAAGACTGAACCTAATTTAATTGTTTCAAATCAGAAACAAGAATATACCTAATGCAAACAATGAGTTTGTTCATGTTAAGAATGTTGATTTCATCTGACATTTTGAAAAACAAAAATGTCTCTAAATTGAACAATGAAAAACTCAAAAACATTTTCTTAAATGTTTGTACAATCATGCACACGATGATTCTGTATAAAAAAAAACAAAGTTAGATGATTGGTTCATTTTACTTTCGCTGGGAGCTTTATTAATAAGTCTTTCCTCAAAAACAAAAAACAGATTTTTAAACTTTTACGGGCGGGATCACTTTCGAACTCGTCGATTTTGCAGTGTCACATTTGTCGCTTATTTTGTAATGATTTGGGAAACTTCAATCAGTTTCAATTTTTTTATTTCATTTTCTTTTCATTCTCATCTTTGAATTAGTCTTTCGAATTTATGTTTATCGATTCTTTATGCTATAATAATTGTATCATAAGACACATTTAATCGCGAATTTATAAATTCGAACCAAACCTCAACTACAATCCAGACAAATCACTTAAATTGGTTTCTATGCACTTACAAATTTGAGTAATGTATATTTTTTACCTAATTTACAGTAACTTGTCGATGACAATGGTAAACATACTGCTTGCGATGAACAGCACGAGTTAACGACGCATATGGAGGTATTTGATGTACAAGTATAAGTAATATTGTTACATGGTTCCAAAACCGAACATAGAATAGTTTAGTGAGTGCACAATAACTATTATTGCTAATTGTGCGATAATCGAAGCAAGATGTTGATGATGAACGATTGCTGTCGTTATTATTCGAGCTGACATTACATTGTTGTAAAGAACAATTTAATGCTGATTGTCATGCGGTGTGAGACGATGAAGGCAATGTAAATTGGGCAGTAGCATTATTTTCATTACAATAGTAATTAGCTGCTGGTGTAGTTTGATCTAAATATTGTTTACACTATGAAAAAATGAAATGATATGAAATAAATCAGCAAACCTTTTATATATAAAAAGAAGATGCCGAAAAACAAAGTTATGACAAATCGCATAGTGTCTGTGTAATGAATAAATAAAAGAAATATTCAAATAAATTCTTTTTTTCTGCTCTCTGATAAAGTACCGAGTGGATTTTTTGTCTCAACTTGAAGAAAATAAATATTTTTCTTTTAATGTTTACTAATCGACTTGCAATGAAAGAAATCAGATATTGAAGCAACATTGATTGAACTTTCCTATGAAATTGATTTACTATCAAACAGATTGAATTCTGACATCTTTCTTTTCACATTGTCATTGATTGAATAATATTATTTTTGCTTTCTTCAACAAACTAAAATCATGATTAATCTTCAATCAAAATATACTGTGTCATTCATGTAAAGAAATCGATTTGCTGACAATATAAAACAACAACATTTGAAGTAAAATTTTTTAACTTCCTGGTTGTATACTTTTAGAAGACGTTTAACTTACAACGAAACATTGATTATGTCGAAATTATTTTGACTGCACAAATTGCATAAAACAAAGATGACAATAATCGATCATTTTGAAAAGAAATTACTGAGTCTATGTTTCAATCTAGTGTTTTCGACTTCAATCCAAACCGTAGCAACCGGACGGTGATAAGAAGAATGTCAAAGGTAATTAGGGTGTTAATGTGAGCTTCGGTTTGCATGAAGAGAAGACTCACATTCACACTCATTTTTGTTCAATCACTTTAATCAGATGTATAATTGTGAATATATATTTTCTACGATGTAAATCGTCGCAGTTGCTTCCAAATTTTCGAATTTTTGTTTAATTATCTCATACTTCATGTGTATCAAGTTCATTTGCTGCCTTTTTGGTAGATATCTTCGTATTATTTTGCTTTTAATAAAGTAGTTGTAGAAGGTCAACTTGAACTTCTTCTTCTGCTTCCTGAATCTTTATGATTGATTCTTGTTTCTATTTGTCAATTCTTAATAAATGTGGATATGTCAAATCATCCTAAATTAAATCTCATCGAAAAGAATCATATTCCTGTCTAATAGTATCCTTTTTGCATGACTAATTCTATGCAATATTCAATAATATGTTTGATATAAAATAGTTGTTGATAACCATTACATGTAATCATACATTCACTTTTCGGACATTTAGCGTATAGTTCTTTTGCTAGAATTGAAACCTTAGTTTAGTTTTCTGTGAAATCAGATACTAACTATTTGAAAGAAAAGCGAGAAACATTGACCGAAAACACTGCAGTAATTGATGCCAATATAAATTGAGACATATTATGTTTCACCTTTCGAACTCTGACATAAATTATTAATATATCTATTTGTAAGAAATAATGAATTCGATCGAAGAGTGTAATGTAAGATTTGATTAAGACATTATTTCTAAATTCATTGCGTATTCTTTACTTATAAGTTTTAATGATATGTACGAAGCAACATAAGATGATACTCGATATAAAGTTAGTAAGCTATAAAAAAAATTCGACGTTTTTTTTTCTTTATATTATTTCAACATAAAAGCTTTTTGTTTTTCCTCATTTATCAAAGACTGATGCATTAATCAGCTATTTCAATAATGTCTGAATCAGAAAGCAAACATAAAATGTGATCGGAAATGTGAATTGTGTGACTTTTCAGTTACAAATGAGACATCTATCTTATATATAAATAACTCAAAAAAATATTTGAATATTCACCGTTGTGTTATGACCATTTTTACCAGTAATAGACTTTATCTAAAATAAATCAACTTTCATAAATGAATTTTTTCTATTTGAAACGTTTTTTGTAAAAAAAAAAAACAACTATATCGATTATTTCAAAATCTGAAACAATTTTTATTTCATTGAAACCGATAGGAAAAATGCAGAGAAAAAGTATTATCTCTCACGAGAAGACTGGTGAAATTTGAATGAAGTAATCCAAGCTTGAGTGTCTATGAATTTGTCCGGTGGCTCACGGCTGTTTCTCTTCAAAAAATAACAAGCAAGAGGTGGCAAGTGATCAGAAAAATTCGACCTAGAATACTGAAGTATAGATGTAGGTGGGTGCGAGTGTGAGTATTGCTTTTATACGCGCCCATGCCTATCCTGTGTGACGTTTCTATCTTTATTTCTGTCCTGATCTGTGATGGAAGAGAGCCGTTGCTAGAAAGGTCTATCACGATCTGTGGGGCTGATGCAAAATTCTACCCTATATACTTCAATAAATGTCTCTATACTTATAGTTTTGAGAAGTAATATAAATTTACTTGACTATCACTGTTAGACAGCAACATACCTGTCAGCATGAAGGAAAAAGAAAAGAACACTGTTGTTATAATCATTGTTTTTGTCCTCTCAAATATTTACTTACGAGCATGTTATTTGAAACACTCGATGTCTTTTTTTTGCCCGTCCATATCTTAACTTTTGGCTGTTTGCTTTCTTCTGTAAGTCGAAAATAGTCAGACATCAGTGAAGAATACATTGCCTTTGAGAAAGTATTTAATGGAAACAAAACAATTTAGTATAGTTTACGTTTTTCAAAATATAGATTTATTTACAATATTTCCAGATTCCTATTGAATTTAAACTCATTTTCTCTAATATCTGACTATAATATTTTAGTTTGACAACGTGAAATGAAGAAATCAGAACAAGAAATTCACAGTTTATTTGATTATCATTTTGAGTCATTGTTACATCAAAAGAAAAAAATGTCTGAGAAGTTGATCAAATGGAGTGGTAAGCTTATTCATCAGATCGAAGTTTATGTAGCTGAACAAAATAAACTTCTCAATGACTACTTTGAAAATGAAAAACATCTTCTCGAGACTAAACACAAACAATATCTGACGGACATTGCTATTCAAGATAAGAAAAAAAACAAAGAACAGATTAAACGATTAATTGCTGAATGTAAAGCTTTGATATTTGACTTAGCGAAGATTCATCGATATGATAAATCAATTTCATTTATGCGAGTAATGAGAGAAGAGCAGTTAACATTCGAACACCGAGATAATAAAAATATACATAAAACTCGAGAAAGTCAATCTCATAGAAGATCAGCTGAAGACAACGCCAATGACATTTGTACTAGTGCAAATGCATATCAAGTCTCGTTGATACAGCTAACATCGGAGAATACTAAACAAACAGAGTGAGTTTCTATTTTAATATTATCTAATGATCGTCTAATGTTCATTGTATTTTCGTTTTAAGTCGAAGATCAACGATGACTGTAACTTTACCTGAAATTAAACATTCGACAACTGGTGGCAAAAGTTCAAAACTTGACGTTAAAAATCGAGCTGATTCAATGGACAAATGCCCTTTATGTTTTATGATATTTCCACAGAGAATGAAATATGCAGATCGAGAAGAACACGTCAATGAACATTACATATAAATGATTGATTAGAAATAAGCTAAATGCTGATCCTGATATTGACATTTTTTCAAGTGTTTGTTTTTTTTGTATTGAAAGATTGAACAATCATTTGATTTTGTATACATTTGCGCCTGAAATTAAAAGAATATCAATTGAAACTCTTAGTAGCTGATATATGCCACAGCAACCATCGATAGATGCATAGATTGCATGTTTTTTTCGGAATATAAATGATGTTTGCTTGATTTTTGTGATTGACGATAATTTTGATCATAAGTTTCTCCTTTTTTCCTAAATTTTTAAAACGTTAAGAGGTTTTGGTATTTAATCTTAAATTTCCTCGATCAAACAAACTCATCCTATTTCTTGATGACCAATTACTAGATATTTAAAAAAAAGTATCTTATCGATGATAAAAGAGTCTTCATCATGACAGAAGCATATTTTTCTAACGGGTAAGTCAGATTAAATGGACCTCTCAGTATTTTGACTATAACTTTTTTTCTCTTTGGTCTTTAGAGCTAATTGTTTTTCCAAAAGATGCGCCGTGAAATTATCTGTAAAATCATAATCAAACTTATTTGTGTAGAAAGTTAAAGAAAAAAATTAAACGAAGATTATCTGACACATTAAAAGTACCCAACTTTCGAGACTGACGGATGTCTCATAAGTGTCCGATGTTTGTGTCTCTTTTTTCTATCGCCAAGCACATTATTTTAAAAGTAAAGTATACCATAAGGTGCAACGTGAAAAGCTCTACAAGTTACATTAAAAATCTTATTTTATGCAAGCACTCTTTGTTTTCAAAATGGACAAAATTCTATGCGATTAAATTTTCGATGCTGCGAACAAGATCATTTTTGGTCGCACAGAGCTTTGCTTATTATAAAAACAAAAGATGCATATATATAAAATAAACTGTTTGTTGTAGATTGTAGAGCTTTTCACGCTCCATCTTGTAGTATATTTTCTTTTCTTTTAATACAACATATTAGGTGATAAAAAGATGAAATAAGAAAAAATGAATTCGTAGTGTAGCAAAAACTGATCTTGTTCGCAGCGTCGAAAATTGGTCGAACAGAATTTTGTCCATTTTGAGAACAAAGAGTGCATCTATAAAATAAGGTTCTCAATGTAACTTATAGAACTTTTTACGCTGCGTCTTATGGTATGCTTTGTTTTTAAAATAGACGTACTTAACGATAAAAAAAAGAGATACAAACACCGGTTAGCTTTGAAAGTGGGGTACTTTTAATGTGTCGGATAATCTTCGTTTAACGTTTTTCCTTAACTTTCTACACAAATAAGTTTGATTATGATATTACAGAGAATTTCACGGCGCATCTTTTGAAAAAACAATTAGCTCTAAAGAACAAAAAGAAAAAACGTTATAGTCAAAATACTGAGAGGGCCATTTAATCTGACTCACCCGTTATATATTTAATTCATCATATTAAATTGAAAAAATGAATTTAAGAAAATTTATTTCACTTACAATTAGTGCCTCAAGATCAATAAGATGAAAATCATTAAAGAGGTACAGCCAAACTAAATTGACTAGGTTTTATGTCCTAAACTACTGTTCCTAAAATATCTGATTTATTAGATCAAATTCATTCAGTGTATAAATAAACAACCAATACATGTCTATACATACACAAGACAGAATAAAAAATCCGAAGAAAAAAGTGTTTCTTAATTCGTGTTTCATTCATTTAAAATCAGATATAACCATTATAAAGTTCATATTCATCAGAATGCCAACTGATTCAGAATTTAAAAAAACAGTGCGAAACTAAATGAATACAGCTGACCATTAATCCTCGCTTTAATTTATGTACTCCATTACATTCGTATCAACTTAGCATGTTGAACAATATGTCAGTATACAAAAGAATACAAATCAAACTTCTGATTTTTTTAAAGTTTAAATTTTATCATATTCATAGAATGTAACAAATTTGGGTTTGTATACAATCAAAGCTATGTAAATCCCCACGTTAATATCTATGATGATATCTAAACATATTAAACAGACAATAGATGTACAACTGAAACCTGTTAAGTCCGTATTTTGCCATTTTATATTAAAATCGATGCATTTTTCCAGTATATAAGACAAATTAATTTTATTAGACAATCAACGGTAAAAATTAAGAAGGAAAAATTAAAGTACATATTATTTGTCGGAAAAATCGAGATCGAAGTAATAAAGAAGTTTAACATTTAAAGATAAAGATCATACTACTCTATTATTAGAATATATAGATATTTTTTACAGCTAAATGCAGAAGGCGAGAAAAAGATGGCAGAAGCATTTTAAAATATTCAATCTGAATGTTTACAAGGAAAATCGTTTATTTTCACTTTTCTGAATTTAAGATAACCTCAATCATTTGTCATAAAAAATGAACTCTTTAATTTAAAATGTTCAGCTTGCTGAATTTAATAACAAATCACTTACCCAATATTTTATGATTTTTTTTCTTATTTAAAATCTAATGGCAATATAATATTTTTTCTTCTATTTTAAATATAAACTAAAATGCCTCTACTTTTCACAAACCCAAACAACTTTCATTACAATATTTTCGTTTGATTAAATATACATTATAAAATTCATTGCGCTATGTCTTTTATTTCTTTTAATAAAACGAACTAAGTCCTAAGATGTTAACTAAATTATATTTATTAAATAAATATCATAGTCGTTATTCTAGTTTTTTCCAGCTTTAAAATCAAACAAAGTTTTTTTTCTAAATTTCAAATTGTAAAATAAAAATCCGTTTCCTCTGATGAAAACACTTCCGTAATTTAAAAGTATTTGTTTTAATATTATCGAATTGGCTATATATAATATTTGTTTTTTTTCTTGTTTTTAACATGTAAAATATTTTTTATCTGAGATAAAATAAAATTTGTCTTACAAAATAGGAATGTCTCTAGTATAAACATTTGTTTTCTTTCATTTATCCAATGCATAATATATTGTTGTTTTTATATATGACTTAATTATTTTTTTGTCTAATTTTCCAAATATGAAAGAAACTAAACTACCATTTTATCAAGAGAGAATTTTTGCCTATATACAGTATATATATATATATTAGTTTTTAAAATATATGAATCGAATTGTATGATATTAGAACTACTTTTTATCATACAAGATCGCATGACAATGTCTCTTAACAATATATGTATTTTGACAAGTAATACTGTTACTTATGTTAAGTCAATCGAATCCGTCACGTTAAGTTTTTTTTCTTAAAAGTGTACAATCGAGTTTCTATTGCTTTTTATCGCCTACCCTTCAAGATGATATCTCATCGATTGAGAAGATTTATAACTTTCCATAATGACCAGACGTAGTCGCAGTACTGCGAATTGTATTAGTCTTCAAAAGACGAGACTCATATATACTTACCTTAATTAAAACAAAATATGACTTCTTGATTGAAATAATATTTTTCGTTTCGATCTGTTCGAAATTTATCGATGAAATGATTATGTTAAAATATATTTAATATTAAAGATACTATATCTGAGTTTTACATTAGGAGCTGTATCATGATAAAACAAAACCATTTCGAATCGTTTATTGTTTGAATAATTTCTTTTTACTCATATTGACTCAAATCAACTCCGCTTAGTATTAACTATTCTTCTATCATTCAAAAAAATGAAAAAATGCTTGAATATCATAAGGATGATAAGCTTTATTGCTTATCTCACTTGGTAGGACTATCAATAAAAAATAACAAACATTCGTGATGACGTTCTGTTTATTTCAGAACATGATTAAACGAATTAATCTTCTTCTGCCTTTGTATCGTTTATATGAAGGAAGAAGCAAATAAGTATAACATATTTCAAAGTTTAGTCTTCAATAAAAGTGTTTTTCATATACGTTGCCGCTATAACAAAGTAATAGTTCATTGAAGGAAAACACATTATTTTATCGAATTACTTGACAAATAAAAAGAATGTTGAAAGATTTTAGCAAAAATATTCTTTAATTTTTTGAAAATTCATTTTAACGATACAAAATGCTACTGTACATTATTTTCAATATTTATTTTAAAAATTAAATCAGAAAATCAACAAAATTAGTTAACCAAAAACAATATTAAATTAAAGATTATTGCTGATCTTTTTCAAGTCATATAAAAAGTGCTCGAAACAGTATGTAATAATAAGCCGATGACTTTTATCACTGTCATACAAAATATCAATTCACTTTATGGACTTAAAAAATTATATCCAACTGATCAACCTTTCGAAAATGTTCATTTTGACCCGTTCGTTGAAAATACAATTCTTCGCTAACCGAGTTCTTATTGAGAAATTTCGGCTGATTCTATTGATGTTTCAATATTTTGATATGATAGTTTCATTTTTCGATATTCTCGATCGACTCTTTCTACCATTTTATAGTACAATATGGAATTGATGAATTTCTTATAATTACTGTTAAACATTATGTTGTTCTTTCATATATATTCTTATTTATTCAGTTGGTTATTAGTCAATTTCAATTGAACCAGTCGTCTTTTCAACAATTTTTTCAGATGGATGGCTCACTTTATCAAAAGCTCTAATCCAGTCCTATCACTTTTCAAGAAGTGAGAGTCGGAATAACTGACTTTTTTCTGTATTTTAATTTAAACTATTAGTTTTTCCAAAATTTATATTTAGATAATTTATCTCTTATACATTCTTTTTGCGTGAATCAACTTTTTCAAAATCGAACGTGGGCGTTGTTTCTTTTGGAATGTGTTGACATTTCAGAAACTAAACAGAAGAAAAGCAACTAGAATTTTTTGAACTCGAGTGAAATTGTTTATTTTTTAAATCGTCCAATCCATCGATTAATCTAAGAAAACTTCTAATCATATCTATTAACATCCCCAAAGAATTAATCTCAACATGAATAAAAGTGCTTTAAATGAAATTGATTCACATTTCAAAAATTGTTAAATAAGCAATTCATTTTTTATAACTTATAGGAACTGAATAACTTAATAGTGCAACGCTTTTCTCATACTTGCATTCTATATTAATTCTACTTTATGAAGATCCCAAAGCGGGTCAGGTTCCACAACGGATCGGCTATAAATACCCTCAACTGTAACTGCGTGTTTGAGTCGCTTAAAGTCTATCAGCGTTGTTTATAATTTTCAATATGTTTAATGACAAATGATTTTTAGTAAATAATGAGATGATGAAGTTGAATAAGTTGGATACAACATATATCAAAAAAGCAAACAGTAAGACCCATATTGTACATAATCGTATCGCATACGTCAAGTTATGGATTGTAATAGTAGTGAGTCAACCGATCAAATAACCGGCTGCAACAACTGCACACCAATTTATACTTCATGACAGTCTGATCGATATAAAATTTGATTATTCTTTAATCTATTTTTTTGGTGAATCTTTTTATCCATAATAACGATATCTAATCGTTCTATTGTTTAGTCTATATTTTTTCGTTCCAACTTTTCATCCATGACGTTGATTCTATCCAGATCTTGTATTGTTTAGTCTATAATTTTTCATCGTCTTTTGGTTCATGATGATGATCATTTGGTGATGTTATGTTTCGATCACTTCAAATATTATCCCATTATGTTGTCCTCTACTTTCACCTTTTCATGATCATATTTAGATGGACTTAATGAGTACAGATAGTTGTCTTTTTATCGATCACTAAACATAATTGTGACGACGAGTATATTAACGGTTTCAAGTAACATTGTAATAGTCTCTCCATACTCCATGTTTCTTTTAGATTCTTTCCAATATGAAGTAGAAATCTTCCACGTAGATACCAGTAATTTTAAAAATTCAGTTTTTGCTTCCACAACATTTTGTAAAGATCGATCTAATAATGAATACATTGCAATAGTCTTCATCAGTAGACCTCAATGCATCATTAATAACAAGTCTGGCCCATCGAAACCCACTTATAAAACAATTGATTAAGGGAGAACATATCATATACGTCAGGTTAACTCAATTTTCATTCTGAAAACTCGAATTGGTGCAAAGCCCAATATTAAAAGCACGAGTATCCAGCACTTAGCCAAAGTTTCTTCGATGACATTTCATCTCTCTCTCACTGAAAGAGACAAAAATTTATTGTATTTCATATAACTTTTCCCACGCTCGAGGAAATATTATTATTTTCTCAAAAAACCCCTTTCTTGACCCTAAAAATCAAATTCAAAATTTTAAGAAACCGACTTCAGATTCGGATTCCCCGACCCCGATTTACTTTCGTCAACCTTTATGGAAAATTTTCTAAAGTGAAAGTTTTTTTTGACCCTAATGTTTTTTTGATCCCGATGCAGACACACATACACACACACACAAACTATTTTTTTTCATATGACCCTCCCTACAGTCGAGGGAATAATGCTAACTTAATGCTAGTACTTTGGCATTAATTAACTCTTATGCCACTAACGCTACAGAATTAGGCTTTATGGTTAATTTTAATGCAAAAGCATTAGCATTAGCATTAAATAATGCTAATGTCAATTCTAATGAGACATTCTTGCTATAGAACTAGTCGCGAATGCTCAAATGAAGACGAGTATTTCGTTTGTTTTGTTATACTTGCTAAACTTCACTCTGTTATCTTATGTCGATATTTCAAAACTAATATCTCCTCATAATAGAAGGGAGATAAGAATCAGATAAACGGTAGTATGTGCATGCATTTTTGCATATATTCTTATTTGTTGTTTTTGTCCTTGTATGTCTACAGGGTGGGCCATAAGTAACTGAACACAGTATTTTTTCGATTTCCTTCTTATATCTTATTAGTAAGGGCTTATATTTATACCAGAGATATATCTTTGATTACTTAATTTACTGTGAAAGTTTCAGCCATATAGAATGAAAATACAGTAAGAAAAGTCCAAATATTTCTCATGTACTCAAGCTGCAGTGAAACAAAATTTGTTGTTTTCCTGCTAAATTTTCTTTTTCTTCTGTTTTCAATAATATCAATTTTTACCGCTTAAATTAGGTATTTTCAGTTTCGTCCTTACAATTCGAAGTTTTTCAAATAGAATTATTTGCACAACGCCTAGAAAAACCTGACGAAGCTAGTTCATTCATCAAACGCTTTTGTTCTTAATGACAGAAAAAAAAGAAAATTTTGCTACAGTGCAACTTGAATAGATGAAAAATATTTGTATATTTCTTAATGTATTTTCATTCTGTAGGGCTGAAAGTTTCGTAGTAAATGAAGTAATCAAAGATATATCTCCGATATAAATATGAGCCCAAACTGATAAGGTATAAGAAAGAAATCGAAAAAATACTGTGTTAAGTTAGTTATGGGTGTGGGTGTGGGTGTGAGACAATAGAGATGACAACATCCACACCCACACCCACACCCATACCCACACCCAATTCTCTTGAGCATGATAAAGTCCGCTCGATTACCTTTGACCTGGACATATACATGCACTGCATATTATATGTATTTTTTATTCAGAAAAGGATCAAATCCCAAGAAACGAATATCACGGAAGTTATACACTCTTAAGGTATTTTCATTTTATAATGCTTCTAGACGGAGGAAAACTTCCATAATTTCTGAGCAGGTCCTTTCTCACATTGAGGGTGAGGATCTAAAGCCACAGACCGGCTGAACGTGCACATCACATGACTGAGAGTGAGGGTAGAAACAAAGACGGCTGTACAACGGCTGGCGGGTGAGAGTGAGGATGATAACACAGTATTGGCGGTCATCACCTCCGTTCTCAGGGTAGTGCGAGGCGCCTATGTTTTTTCTTCATGCTGATTAGGTGTATTATGGTCCTTGGAGAGTTCTTCGGAATGTTTTCGAACGTGAATGAATATCGTGGAATCTAATACCCACCATTGAATAGAGCCTCCCTGAGTTTGATTAGTTTCTTGACTTTCTAAGGTTCCTTGAATTCATAGGGTTCCATGAGTTACTTGGGTTCCTTGAGTTCCATGATTTCGTTGAGTTTCTTGCGTTTCTTGAGCTTCTTGAGTTCTTTGATTTCCTTAAGTTCCTTGAATTCCTTGAATTCTGTTCTGTCTAGACTACTGACCGCTTCTTATATTTGACAGATGTTTGAGTTGCGGAATCCTCAAGAGTTTAGAACACACGGAATTCGACCACGTCTCAACTTTTGATTTCAAACCTTTTGCTAGAATACTTACTAAAGAGCTCTTTTAGGGTGAGCTTGAGATGCCAAAAAAGAAACAACTTGATAAAAAGAAATAGTGCAGTATATTCGCTTGATCCTTTGACTCCCGGCGACACATAAAGGGTGTCCCAGAAGTTCTGAAACGATTTTAAAATTCATCGTTCTCGTATTCTACAAAAGCAAACTCGTTGAAACTTTGGTAGATTGTTGTAATATATATGGTACTACATAACTACAAAGTTTGAGGTCTATAGGTGTTACTATGGATGAGAAACTGTAACAACACTGACATGTACTATTTTTTAAATTTTCCTGGTCATTTTTGGGGTGTGCAATATTTTTTATTTCGTCTATATCTCGGCTTAGGTAAATGATAAAATCTTGAATTTTTCTTTAAAGGATGCGCCGTGAAAAGCTCTATAAAAACTGCAATAACAAATCCCTATTGACTTGTGTTAATGGTTTCTGCCATACTCAAAATGAAAAACCTATATGGTAGTACTACTTCTCACCATATTGTGCGTAATAAAAAAAGGTTTGGAAGACTTTTCTGCTTTCCAATAGGAATTTGTTTATACAGCTTTTGTAGAACTTTCGACGGCGCATCTTTTGAAAAAAATCAAGATTTTATCATTTTTTCAAGCTAAGATATGTGTAAACCAAAAAGTTCTTCCAAACATTTTTTATTACGCACAATATGGTGAGATGTACAGTAGCCGACAAAAGTCTCCACTCACCGAAATCTCAGCTACCACAGGTACTGAAGATCTGAAAATTCGTGTGCATATAATCCATCAAGAATTTAGATCATAGCCATTAGCTCACTCGCATTGCTTCAATGCAATAAGAATTATAGTGATCGCAGCCTTTTTTTGATGCAAGATTTTTTACCTGTAAAAACTACCCACTAAATTTTGCACCGCTTTTNAAGTAATTCGATAAAATAATGCGTTTTCCTTCAATGAACTATTACTTTGTTACAGCGGCAATGTATATGAAAAACACTTTGACTGAAGATTACACTTTGAAATATGTGATACTTATTTGCTTCCCCCTTCATATTGTGAAAAAACTAATCTTTAACGGATAGAAAAGTGATTGTTTTATTGTTACTTTTAAAAGGTTTCTTTCGTTTACTTTACGCAAACTGTAATGAAAAAGAAGCTATCTTAAAATTAATATCAAATCAGAAATAAAAAAACCAAAGACAAAATACAACTATGATTTTCGATGATTTTTACTTGAAAAACTATTCATTTTGCATAGATATTCATACATGCGGTTAGCTTCATCTGTATTTTGTCCAATTAAAGTGATATATATTCAATTCATCATATTAAATTGAAAAATGAATTTAAGAAAACTTACTTCACTTACAATTAGTGCCTCAACATCGATAACATGAAAATCATTAAAGAAGTATAGCCAAATATCTGACATAAAATGAAATTTGTCTTACAGAATAGGAATGTCTCTAGTATAGACATTTATTTTCTTTGATTTATCCAATTCATAATATATTGTTGTTCTTATATCTGACTTAATTATTTTTTTTGGCCTAATTTTTCAAATATGAAAGAAACTAAACTACCATTTTATTAAACGAGATTTTTTTGTTAATATATATATTAGTTTTTAAAATATATTATCGAATCGTATGAT
Source organism: Rotaria sp. Silwood2 (assembly GCA_905329745.1). Classification (NCBI taxonomy): domain Eukaryota; kingdom Metazoa; phylum Rotifera; class Eurotatoria; order Philodinida; family Philodinidae; genus Rotaria; species Rotaria sp. Silwood2. The sequence goes on along the minus strand of CAJNSZ010000304.1, from coordinate 26,580 downwards.
ATTAGAGCTATTTTTTTTATACAAGATCTCTTGACAATGTCTCTTAAACATAGACGTATTTTGACAAGTAATACTGTTACTTATGGTAAGTTTTTTTTTCTTAAAAGTATACAATCGAGTTTCTATGACTTTTCATCGCCTACCGTTCAAGATGATATCTCATCGATTGAGAAGATTTATAACTTTCCAAAATGACCAGACGTGGTGGCAGTACTTCGAATCGTATTAGTCTTCAAAAGACGAAACTCGTATATACTTACCTTAATTAAAACAAAATATGACTTCTTGATTAAAATAATATTTTTCGTTTCGATCTGTTCGAAATTTATCGATGAAATGATTATATTAAAATATATTAAAAATTAAAGATACTATCTCTGAGTTTTACATTAACAGCTGTAACATCATAAAACAAAATCATTTCGAATCGCTAATTGTTTGAATAAATTCTTTTTACTCATATTGACTCAAATCAACTCCGCTTAGTATTATCTATTCTTCTACCATTCAAGAAAATGAAAAAATGCTTGAATATCATAAGGCTGATAAGCTTTATTGCTTATCTCACTTGGTAGAACGATCAATGAAAAATAACAAACATTCGTGATGACGTTCTGTTTATGTTAGAACATGATTAAACGAATTGATCTTGTTCTGCCTCTGTATCGTTTATATGAAGGAGGAAGCAAATAAGTATCACATATTTCAAAGTGTAATCTTCAGTCAAAGTGTTTTTCATATACATTGCCGCTGTAACAAAGTAATAGTTCATTGAAGGAAAACGCATTATTTTATCGAATTACTTCACAAATAAAAAAAATGTTGAAAGAGTTTAGCAAAAATATTCTTTAGTTTTTTGAAAATTCATTTTAACGATACAAAATGCTATTGTACATTATTTTCAATATTTATTTTAAAAAAATAAATTAAAAAACAACAAAATTAGTCAATCAAAAAATATTAAATTAAAGATTATTGTTGATCTTTTTCAAGTCCTATAGCAAGTGCTCGAAACAGTATGTAATAATAAGTCGATGACTTTTATCATTATCGTACAAAATATCAATTCATTTTATGGACTTACAAAATTATATCCAACTGATCAACCTTTGGAAAATGTTCATTTTGATCCGTTCATTGAAAATATAATTCTTCGCTAACCGAGTTCTCATTTAGAAATTTCGGCTCATTCTATTGATGTTTCAATATTTTGATATGATAGTTTCATTTTTCAATATTCTCGATTGACTCTTTCTACCATTTTGTAGCACAATATGCAATTAATGAATTTCTAAAAATTACCGTTCAACATTATGTTGTTCTTTCATATATTCTTATTTATTCAGTTGGTTATTATCCAATTTCATTTGATCCAGTCGTCTTTTCAACAATTTTTTCAGATAGATGGCTCACTTTATCAAAAGCTATAATCCATTCCTATCACTTTTCAAGAAGTGAGAGTCGGAATAACTGACTTTTTTCTGTATTTTAATTTAAATTATTAGTCTTTCCAAAATTTATATCTAGGTAATTTATCTCTTATATATTCCTTTTGCGTGAATCAACTTTTTCAAAATCCAACGTGGGCGTTATTTCTTTTGAAATGTGTTGACATTTAAAAAAAAACAAGAGAAACAACTAGAATTTTTGTCAAGTCTAGTGGAATTATTTATTTTTTAAATCGTCAAATCCATAGATTAATTGAAGAAAACTTCTACTCATATCTATTAACTTCTCCAAAGAATTAATCTCAACATGAATAAAAGTGCTTCCAATGAAATTTATTCACATTAAAAAAAATTATTAGATAACGAATTCATGTTTTATAGCATATAGGAACTGAATAGCTTAATATTGCAACTCTTTTCTCATGCTTGCATTCTATATTAATTCTACTTTATGAAGATCCCAAAGCGGGTCAGGTTCCACAACGGATCGGTTATAAATACCCTCAACTATAACTGCATGTTTGTGTCGCTTAAGGTCTATCAGCGTTGTTTATAATTTCCAATATATTTAACGACAAATGAGTTTTAGTAAATAATGAGATGATGAAGTTGAATAAGTTGGATACAACATATATAAAAAAGCAAGCAGTAAGACCCATATTGTACATAATTGTATCGCATACGTCAAGTTATGGATTGTGATAGTAGTGAGTCAATCGATCAAATAACCGGCTGCAACAACTGCACTCCAATTTATACTTCATGACAGTTTGATCGATATAAATATTGATTATTGTTTAATCTATTTCTTTTGGTGAATCTTTTTATCTATAATAACGATATCTAATTGTTCTTTTGGTTAGTCTATATTTTTTTGTTCCAACTTTTCATTCATGACGTTGATTCTATCCAGATCTTGTATTGTTTAGTCTATAATTTTTCGTCGTCTTTTCGTTCAAGATGATGATCATTTGGTGATGTTATGTTTCAATCACTTCAAATATTATTCCATTATGTTGTCCTCTACTTTCACCTTTTCATGATCATATTCAGCTGGATTTAATGCACGGCCCAAATAGTTGTCTTTTTATCAATTACTGAACATAATTATGGCGACGAGTATATTAATGGTTTCAAGTAAAATTGTAATAGTCTCTCCATACTCCATGTTTCTTTTAGATTCTTTCCAATATCAAGTCGAAATCTTCCACGTTGATACCAGCAATTTTAAAAATTCAGATTTTGTTCCCACAACATTTTCCAAAGATCGATCTAATAATGAATACATTGCAATAGTCTTCATCACTAGACCTCAATACATCATTAATAACAAGTCTTGCCCATCGAAACCCACTTATAAAACAGTTGATTAAGGGAGAACATATCACATACATCAGGTTAACTCAATTTTCAGTCTGAAAATTCGAATTCGTGCAAAGCCCAATATTAAAAGCACGGGTATCCAACACTTAGCCAAAGTTTCTTCGATGACATTTCATATCTCTCTCGCTGAAAGAGACAAAAATTTATTGTGTTTTAAACAACTTTTCACAGACTCGAGAAAATTTTATAATTTTCTCAAAAAATCCTTCCCTTAACCCCAAAAAACTCACTTCAAAATTTTCAAAATCTGACTTCAGATTCGTATTCTCCGACCCTGATTTACTTTAGTCAGGCTTAAAAGAAAAATTTTCTAAGGTGGATATTTTTTTGACCCTGATGTTTTTTTTTGATCCTGATGTTTTTTTGACCCCGACACAGACACACACAGTCACACAAACTATTTTTTTTCATATGACCCTCCCTACAGTCGAGGGAATAATTATTCAATACGCAACTTCGTACACATGTGAGAAAGAAGAATACAGTGAACGCCATATTTTATCATGTAACTGTCGTCGCAATATTGTATGATCAGATTCTGCTGGAATACAAGAATCAATAAGCATGTAATTTAATATGTAAAAAATTTATTGCTAAAGAATTCGTTTTTTGAAATCATGAATCGTTGCGATCTTTTTTCACGTTTATCTGGTATTTTCTTTTGAGAAAATAGACAATTTTTAGTGGTATATATATATTTATTGATAGTGATAAAAACTAACTAGGAAAAAGAAAAAGAATCTAACCACGAAAGAAAAAAGTTTCAGCTACAAAAAAGGATATGGGTAGGGGGCGATGTGGATATGTCTTTGTTGATGAAAAAGTGCGTTGAAGGAAAGTTGAAAATGTTAGTAGAGTGCTGGCAATTGTCGTTCCTAAAAGTAAAATGAGAGAAAATTGATGAATAAATACAATTCCATTTGAAAAAGAATATACTTACCCTCTTCTGTTTTTGGTGTTTATTCATATATTTTGTACCATCAAAAGATAAGTAATGTGGACATTCAAAAAGAATGTCTGAAAAAATGTGACACATTTTCTCGCCTTCATTCATTCGTCATTAAATGTCTTTTAGTTTTAACTGACTTAAAAATCAATGCTGGTACTTTATGACAGAGTTATGCACTGTTTTGCCTTTTGTATAATATGTGTGAAATAGTAAGCAATTACAAAATATTCAAAAAAATCTAAATGTACAGGGTGGGCNACATGTCTTTATGGATATAAACTTGGTACATGCCTCTATCACTGGTAAAAAAATCAGCACGTTTGCTCGAGCCGTAATGGAGATATTCGAATTTCTTATCGCACAGTTATTTATGAACCACCCTGTATATTAGTTTTTAAAATATATGAATCGAATTGTATGATATTAGAACTACTTTTTGTCATACAAGATCTCATGACAATGTCTCTTAACAATATATGTATTTTGACAAGTAATACTGTTACTTATGTTAAGTCAATCGAATCCGTCACGTTAAGTTTTTTTTTCTTAAAAGTGTACAATCGAGTTTCTATTGCTTTTGATCGCCTATCGTTCAAGATGATATCTCATCGATTGAGAAGATTTATAACTTTCCATAATGACCAGACGTAGTCGCAATACTGCGAATCGTATTAGCCTTCAAAAGACGAGACTCATATATACTTACCTTAATTAAGACAAAATATGACTTCTTGATTGAAATAATATTTTTCGTTTCGATCTGTTCGAAATTTATCGATGAAATGATTATGTTAAAGTATATTTAATATTAAAGATACTATATCTGAGTTTTACATTAGGAGGGTGACATGATAAAACAAAACCATTGCGAATCGCTTATTGTTTGAATAATTTCTTTTTACTCGTATTGACTCAAATCAACTCCGCTTAGTATTAACTATTCTTCTATCATTCAAGAAAATGAAAAAATGCTTGAATATCATAAGAATGATAAGCTTTATTGCTTATCTCACTTGGTAGAACTATCAATAAAAAATAACAAACATTCGTGATGACGTTCTGTTTATTTTAGAACATGATTAAACGAATTGATCTTCTTCTGCCTTTGTATCGTTTATATGAAGGTAGAAGCAAATAAGTATCACATATTTCAAAGTTTGGTCTTCAATAAAAGTGTTTTTCATATACGTTGCCGCTGTCACAAAGTAATAGTTCATTGAAGGAAAACACATTATTTTATCGAATTACTTCACAAATAAAAAAAAATGTTGAAAGATTTTAGCAAAAATATTCTTTAATTTTTTGAAAATTCATTTTAACGATACAAAATGCTATTGTATATTATTTTCAATATTTATTTAAAAAAATAAATCAGAAAATCAACAAAATTAGTTAATCAAAAGATATTAAATTAAAGATTATTGTTGATCTTTTTCAAGTCCTATAATAAGTGCTCGAAACAGTATGTAATAATAAGTCGAGGACTTTTATCATTGTCATACAAAATATCAATTCATTTTATGGACTTAAAAAAATGATATCCAACTGATCAACCTTTCGAAAATGTTCATTTTGACCCGTTCATTGAAAATATGATTCTTCGTTAACCGAGTTCTCATTGAGAAATTTCGACTGATTCTATTGATGTTTCAATATTTTGATATGATAGTTTCATTTTTCGATATTCTCGATCGACTCTTTCTACCATTTTATAGTACAATATGGAATTGATGAATTTCTAAAAATAACCGTTAAACATTATGCTGTTCTTTCATATATTCTTATTTATTCAGTTGGTTATTAGTCAATTTCAATTGAACCAGTCGTCTTTTCAACAATTTTTTCAGATAGATGGCTCATTTTATCAAAAGCTCTAATCCAGTGCTATCACTTTTCAAGAAGTGAGAGTCGGAATCACTGACTTTTTTCTGTATTTTAATTTAAACTATTAGTTTTTCCAAAATTTATATTTAGATAATTTATCTCTTATACATTCTTTTTTGCGTGAATCAACTTTTTCAAAATCGAACGTGGGCGTTGTTTCTTTTGAAATGTGTTGACATTTCAAGAACTAAACAGAAGAAAAGAAACTAGAATTTTTTGAACTCGAGTGAGATTGTTTATTTTTTAAATCGTCCAATCCATCGATTAATCTAAGAAAACTTCTAATCATATCTATTAACGTCCCCAAAGAATTAATCTCAACATGAATAAAAGTGCTTTAAATGAAATTGAGTCACATTTAAAAAATTGTTAAATAAGCAATTCATTTTTTATAACATATAGGAACTGAATAGCTTAATAGTGCAACTCTTTTCTCATACTTGCATTCTATATTAATTCTACTTTATGAAGATCCCAAAGCGGGTCAGGTTCCACAACGGATCGGTTATAAATACCCTAAACTGTAACTGCGTGTTTGAGTCGCTTAAAGTCTATCAGCGTTGTTTATAATTTCCAATATGCTTAAGGACAAATGAGCTTTAGTAAATAATGAGATGATCAAGTTGAATAAGTTGGATACAACATATATCAAAAAAGCAAACAGTAAGACCCATATTGTACATAATCGTATCGCATAGGTCAAGTTATGGATTGTAATAGTAGTGAGTCAACCGATCAAATAACCGGCTGCAACAACTGCATTCCAATTTATACTTCATGACAGTCTGATCGATATAAAATTTGATTATTGTTTAATCTATTTTTTTTTGGTGAATATTTTTATCTATAATAACGATATCTAATTGTTCTATTGTTTAGTCTATAATTTTTCGTCGTCTTTTTGTTCATGATTATTATATTTTTGTGTTTT